>NW_025559553.1:45000-90000 GCF_020424385.1 Procambarus clarkii
TACCGCCCACGGGATGGGTATGAGGTGCTAGGTAACAGGGGCACTTAGGGTGAAAGAAACTTTGCCCATTTGTTTCTGTCTCGTGCGGGAATCGAACCCGCGCCACAGAATTACGAGTCCTGCGCGCTATCCACCAGGCTACGAGGCCCCTACGAGGCATCCAGTGTGAGTGTGTGTGTGTGTGTGCCTGCAAGATCCTCTACTCTTCTCTTCATTACTTACTATTTCTGTGCCATCTTCTAGTGGTTATAAATAAGAGCTGCCTCGTATGGGCCAATAGGTCTTCTGCAGTTACCTTTATTCTTATATTCTTATGTTCTCATCCTCCTCTCAGTCTCTCTTAATCCTTCTATTAGTCTCCTCCATCTTACATCCCTCCCTATCTTTCCTTCTCCTCCTCCTCCCCCTCATTCCCTAGCTTCCTTACCCCCCATTATCCTCTTTCACCCCTCTCATCCATCTCTATCCTCATCCATCTCCATTCCACTCATCCATATGTTTCCTCATTTTCCACCTCATTTCCCCTTGCAACCATTTCTTGCCTCCTTCCCCTCATTCCCCTGCTGCTGCCTCACCCTTCACCTCTACGCCCAATAACCCATTTGGGGAGAGTTTCTTACTCCTTGCAATAGTGTAGTTGCCATGGGAACAGTCCAATTACACCGAACTCCTTGTTACCCCTACCAGACGATGGAACGTGGTAGTATAGTCTGTTAAATGCATTTGATATGCAAAGTAGCATGCAAATTACGCGGGGGAATTGTTGATCTAAGGAGAGACGATGGAACTGAGCATTCTAAGGTATTAAGACGAGAGCGGAGAGAAAACTGTGCATGCGCACACGCACGCGCACACACACGTACGCATGCACACACACACACACACACACACACACACACACACACACACACACACACACACACACACACACACACACACACACACACACACACACACACACACACACACACACTCAATAGCTCCTCGCATGATATACTTCACATATTCACTAAGTGCTGCAGGTAAGTGGTAACAGGTGTTGCACACTACACAGCCAACGGAAGGAACAACACTCTGCAACAATCACAGCAACAGTAGCAACAGTATCAACAGGATAAAATCATTGCAACAGAATAAACTCACACCAACAGAAGAGCCCCAACAGAATAAACAGTCACAGCAACAGAGAGGCAGCCACTATCAACATTATCAACAGTAACCACCACAACAGAAGTTGCGTAACAAACAGGATATACTTCTACCACAACAGAAGGAACAGACAAAAGTAGAATAATTTATATTTATTCAAAACCGCAACAATTATCGTCTGAAAAAAAATTGAATGGCCAGGAATTGGAAAATGCGTCACACTGAGCAGTTAAGCTCTCAGCAGGATAACTCTAGCTGAGTATGACGCTCTCAGCGGTGTGTAACGGTGAGATGAGATCACGAGAGTGGAAACCATTTGGCAGTAGAGAAGATCATTATGAACCTGAGGGCGAGCTACAGAGATACTCCTCCAGCAATGGTAAGGTTCACTGCTTAGATTAAACCAGGTCGTTACAGTTCGTGATCGTTGAGGCCAAGGCTGTAACTACTCTAGATAGGTCTATGTCGCTGTGATAGATCTTAGTTTATTTTCTGTATTCCTAAGATAGATCTGAATTTCTATATTCCTAATATAGCACTCTGTTTCTATTTCAATAAGATAGTTCTTTCTTTGTATTTTCCTAAGATAGACCTCTATTTCCATACCCCCCGCTAACATAGGTCTCTATTTCTATATCCCAAATATAGATCTGCATTTCTATATCCCTAAGATATATCTTTTCCCGTGTCCTTAAGATGGATCTGTATTTCTATATTGCTAAGATAGAGCTATATTTCTATATCCGTAACATAGACCTGTATTTCTATATCCGTAACATAGACCTGTATTTCTATATCCGTAACATAGACCTGTATTTCTGTATCCCGAAATTAAACCTCTATTTCTATATTCCTAGAGATCTGAACCCACTGTTTCAAGCACCTCTTTAAGCACCACTTTATAGGGAGCCGGTCGGCCGAGCGGACAGCACACTGGACTTGTGATCCTGTGGTCCCGAGTTCGATCCCGGGCGCCAGCGAGAAACGATGGGCAGAGTTTCTTTCACCCTATGCTCCTATTACCTAGCAGTAGAATAGATACCTGGGTGTTAGTCAGCTGTCACGGGCTGCTTCCTGGGGGTGGAGGCCTGGTCGAGGACCGGACCGCGGGGACACTAAAAACAAAGCCCCGAAATCAACTCAAGATAACCTCAAGATAACCTCAGAGTAATTCAAATGTATCATTGTCTGTCCTTCAAGTGTCGCAGGAGACATCTGGAAGCGTTATTGTAATCTTTAATCCTTAAAATTTTGCAATCATATTTCAATCACTGTCATCTACGTGACTTTGATTGATTGCTGCTAACAAAATCAGATATTCCTTAAACAATGTAATTTGCTATTAATTTATGTGATGTAAAATAATAAGATCGTAGCTAATAATACTAATAATATTATTATTATTATTATTATTATTATTATTATTATTATTATTAATAAGTAATGATAATATCTTCTTACATACATAATAAAATAGGATAAAAGCCCACACTTGTGTATTTGTGAAATTTATGTAAACAATTTACACAAAGTCTTTCGCACTCTCTTGAGTGCTTTGTCGAGGTCTGAGTGTGAGGGTTTACGAGGTGAGGATAGGCAGCAATATTAGCAATATAGGCAAAAATCTGAAAATCAGGAACAGAAGTAAAATAAACAGTAAGAGCAAAAAGCAGCAACAGCAGGGAAATAAGCAGCAACAGCAGGGAAATAAGCAGCAACAGCAGGGAAATAAGCAGCAACAGCAGGGAAATAAGCAGCAACAGCAGGGAAAAAAGCAGCAACAGCAGGGAAATAAGCAGCAACAACAGGGAAATAAGCAGCAACAGCAGGGAAATAAGCAGCAACAGCAGGGAAATAAGCAGCAACAGCAGGGAAATAAGCAACAGAAACCTCCCCCCCCCCACCAGGGGCAATACAGCCAACAGCAATAGTAACAACATCTCCTTTAAGTCAGGGGAAAAAATTGTGCACATTGTTTCGAAGAGGATCCTGGGCCAGGGAGGAGCTTCTCTAGGCAGTAATGGGAAATTAGATTCATTGGATGAATTGCGTAGTTCTACTCCAACCCCCCCCCCCTTCCCCCTCCCTTCCATCCCAGGCGACATGCTGCCGCTACACTGATTACTGGAGAGACTTTCATGGCTCCCTTGCTGTGCTTTTTGATGTGTGTGTGTTTGTGTGTGTGTGTGTGTGTGTGTGTGTGTGTGTGTGTGTTCACCTAATTGTACTCACCTAATTGTGCTTGCGGGGGTAGAGCTCTGGCTCTTTGGTCCCGCCTCTCAATTGTCAATCAACAGGGTACAGGTTCCTGAGCCTATTAGGCTCTTATCATATCTACACTTGAAACTGTGTATGGGGTCAGCCTCCACCACATAAGTGTGTGTGTGTGTGTATTCATGTGTTAGCGGGCGTGCACATATTTACTCACATATGTATGCATATGTGAATCAGTACATGCAAGATATTTTTAGTTTTCGAATATACATATCTCACCTCTCTGATTGAATCAATATGAGCAAAATGAATATCACATTAATCTCTCGTGGAAAAATATAAACTGTGACACATACATATAATGCAGCTGGCTGAGTAGATTGCATATATTGGATGCTAAATTAGTAGAATCAGTTGAGATTCAAGTTATTTTAACCAGTTGATGAAGTGCCTTTCACTCTCTGCTGGGTTACAGCAGAAGGAGTAACGGACACACTTCTCTCAGCGTTACTGAAACGAGATGTTATGTGTCATAGTTTAACAATCAATCGTATATATGTAGCTGTTTAAGGGTAATAGTTATATATCAAGATTGCAAAGGTGTGTGTGTGTGCATATATATATATATATATATATATATATATATATATATATATATATATATATATATATATATATATATATATATATATATATATATATATATATAATATATTATTTTGCTTCCAACGCGCAATGTTATGTTATTTCTGTTTCTAATACAACATTAATAACTGCAACCAATTTCGTTTTCCTTAACACCATTAATATCATTGGGAAGTTGTAATTAAGATGGTCCTGGACTTTTATCCAGAGTTGTAATTAAAGTGTTGGAAGCTGCAGTCTGGTGTGGATAATATATCCTAAGTCAGTAACACCATCATTTATTGTATGAAAATTGACTTTCCCACAGGAGTGAATTTCTGGTCCAGCTTCCTATGGTTCACTACTGTAGGAAACGTTAAAGTATTTAGACTTAGTGTTTTGTATCTTAGTGAACGTTTAAATGGAACTGCTAATTTTGTACCACCAGTGTCTGCCACTGTACCTGTACCACCAGTGTCTACCACTGTACCTGTACCACCAGTGTCTACCACTGTACCTGTACCACCAGTGTCTACCACTGTACCTGTACCACCAGTGTCTACCACTGTACCTGTACCACCAGTGTCTACCACTGTACCTGTACCACCAGTGTCTACCACTGTACCTGTACCACCAGTGTCTACCACTGTACCTGTACCACCAGTGTCTACCACTGTACCTGTACCACCAGTGTCTACCACTGTACCTGTACCACCAGTGTCTACCACTGTACCTGTACCACCAGTGTCTACCACTGTACCTGTACCACCAGTGTCTAGTGAACTGAACCTTTCCCCTCGTGAGAGGACATTCACAATTACCTGAAACAAACAAAATATAACAAGAGACCCACATAATAGAATAGCAGAAGCCAACAAGCAATAATTCAAGTGATTTGACCAGACCACACACTAGAATTTGAAGGGACGACGACGTTTCGGTCCGTCCTGGACCATTCTCAAGTCGATTGTCAATCGACTTGAGAATGGTCCAGGACGGACCGAAACGTCGTCGTCCCTTCAAATTCTAGTGTGTGGTCTGGTCAACATACTTCAGCCACGTTATTGTGACTCATCGCCTGAATAATTCAAGTGAATACATAAACCAAAGGAGGGAAATATCTCAAGCTGGGCAAGTTAAAGAGACACAGCTTATTAAAGAAGACGTCAGTACAGGAAGAGCAAGAAGTAGTGAAGGTGGAGAACGCAGCTTTAACACGGAAAAAGCAAAAGCCTCACCTTCTCCTAACACACAATTTAACGTGATCCGAGAAAATCAGGCAGTGAAAGAAGTCTCCAGCAGAGCAGATTTTCAAGAGAGTATGAGTTAGGGGGAACCTGTTCTTCCACAAGGGGAAAGAAAACGGCATTAGAGTGCGTTCATGATGCACTCTAACGGCACTCTAACACGGCGCCTATTGGGCATATTGTGGTAGACCGGTAGACAGAAACATGAATATTCTTAAGGTAACCAAGTGAAGAAACCACCATGTAAAGAAAATATAAGAGTGATATATGTTTGAAAGAAAAATCAAGCTGTAAAGGAGGGCTGTGACGGCAGGGGGGGGGAGGAGGGAGATTGTGTACTAGAGAAAACTCACAAGATGCTTTACACTCAGTCCTCGAAAACAGTAGATGAGGAGATATTCTGAATGAACTACTTTTCCATGGACAGCAAGATGAGAGAGAGAGAGAGAGAGAGAGAGAGAGAGAGAGAGAGAGAGAGAGAGAGAGAGAGAGAGAGAGAGAGAGAGAGAGAGAGAGAGAGAGAGAGAGAGAGAGAGAGAGAGAGACGAGAGAGAGAGAGAGAGAGAGAGAGAGAGAGAGAGAGAGAGAGAGAGAGAGAGAGAGAGAGAAAGAGACAGACAGACAGACAGACAGACAGACAGACAGACAGACAGAGAAGAGACAGAGAGGGGGAGAGAAAGAGATAGAAAGAGACAGACAGACAGACACAGGAGAGAGAGAGAAAGAGAGAGAGAAAGAGATAGACAGACAGACACAGGGGAGAGAGAGAAAGAGAGAGAGAAAGAGACAGACAGACAGAGGAGAGACAAATAGAAACTATTAACTAGAGGGATAGAAATAAAAGAATGATTAAAGATAAGATCAATGACATGAGGTAGCATAGAGAGTATAGGTAAGGGTTGGGGAGGGGATAGGAAGGGATAGAGAAGGAGAGGAGGGAGAGAGAAACTCAATATAACAATCATCGTAAACTGTGCCAAGGCGTGTAAGCTCTGCTTATTGCATTCTTTGGCCTAGTTACGCCCCTGGTTATGTCCCGATCTTGGCCGGGTGTTATTGGGGAATGCATTCTCTTCTCGGCGTTACCGTGAAGTCGTTAGCCCAGACCCTGAGCTGTTCGCCATGTGGAGGGGCTGTTTGTGGCTGGTTGCTAGTGGCTTGGTCTTAATGAGGGGCTCTTGATGTTGATTGGCTGTTAACAGGTGGCTGTTCGTAGTCGTTAGTGATTTTGTGTTCGTAGATTTTTGTGGTTTGGTCGGAAAGCTCTCGGGTAGATGCTGGTAGGTGGTTGTTGGCGGATAGTTGTTGACTGATGAGAGTTCTTGTGAGAGTGCTTGTTAACAGTGGTTGTTAGTACATGCTTGTTAAAAAGCGGTTGTTAGTGCAGCTCGTCCTCCTAAAGTGTCCTCTCCTAACCTACCAGAGGACCCAAAACAGAAAACGGGACAGTATGTCACTTTCGCGAGCCGCTTCTGTTTTCTAGTACGACAATTTTTGGCCTTATATAACGCATAGGATTGAAAAACGACGTTCTTTGTAAGAGGACAGATTGCGAAGGCCGAGTAATCTTAAGATGGATTGCGATATCGTAACACTAACTAAATTACTAAATAAGTCCACCGGGTTTAACTATATTCTTAACCTGCTGATGACAAATAGGGAAACTTATCAATTAAGAACCTTATACTGGACGGTAGAGTGACGATCTCGCTTCTTTGAGGTCGGCGTTCAATCCCCGACCATCCTAGTGATTGGGCACCATTCCTTCCCTCCGTCTTGCCCTTGATTCTTGGCTCTTGAGTGCCTTATGTGCTCTATGGCTCTTATGTGCCTTATGTGCTCTATGGCTCTTAAGTGCCTTATGGACTTTGCGCAACAATATCAATGTTCAGGATATCCTGAACACAAACTATAATCAATTGAACAAGACGTCACACACAAGCTGTTGAACACAACTTATCAACGAGCAGAACCTATCTCTTGCCAACACATATTTTTTTTTGAAGGGGGGGGGGGGAGTTACAATTTTTAACCCGTGGGGGCTTGGAGTCTAAACGTTTACAATCTAAAACAAAATTATATTATAAAAGAATAACTTTTTATTCGCATGCGACCTTTTCTAGTCGACTGCTAATCCTTCCGTGACATTCAGCTGAAAGGTTAATATTAGTTATTTAGGAGACGGGCGATCTGTTGTTGATTGTGAGGCGGCACAGTCGGTGGGGTGTAGAGGCGTCTGTGTCCTGTAGAGGGCCAGCTGTGTCCTATAGAGGCCATCTGTGCCCTATAGAGACCGTCTGTGTCGTACAGAGGCCGTCTGTGTCCTATAGAGGGCCGTCTGTGTCGTATAGAGGCCGTCTGTGTCCTATAGAGGGCCGTCTGTGTCCTATAGAAGCCGTCTGTGTCCTATAGAGGCCGTCTGTGTCCTGTAGAGGCCGTCTGTGTCCAATAGAAGCCGTCTGTGTCCTATAGAAGCCGTCTGTGTCGTATAGAAGCCGTCTATGTCCTATAGAGGCCGTCTGTGTCCTGTAGAGGCCGTCTGTGTCCTATAGAGGCCGTCTGTGTCCTATAGAGGCCGGCTGTGTCCTATAGAGGGCCGTCTGTGTCCTATAGAGGCCGTCTGTGTCCTATAGAGGCCGTCTGTGTCCTATAGAAGCCGTCTGTGTCCTATAGAAGCCGTCTGTGTCCTATAGAGGCCGTCTGTGTCCTATAGAGGCCGTCTGTGTCCTATAGAGGCCGTCTGTGTCCTCTCCCACAGTGGCCACAGCTCCATAGTAAACACAGCCGAGTTGTCTAACTACTTCAATTTCCTTGACTTTAAACAAACACCTAACAATAAAAAAAAATTCGAGGAAAATTATTTAAAAAAGACGGAGGTAAACTTTTGAGGCACCATTAAGGTAATAGCATCTCCGGGTTTGCTGTAGAGTGGCCATTAAAGGTAAACCTCACTGGAGGTTTGGGTGGAGGTCAGGAGGACTCTTGAGAGCCAATCACTGGGTAAACTCCATGGTAATTAGTATATGCGAACAATTAGAGAGTTTTTCAGAAGAGAATTCCAATAAATCATCAAAGCTAAATTAGTTGGTAATATAAATTAGTTATCCTGTTTACAAGTTATTTGTGACGGAGATAATTTAGATTTTTGATTATGAAGTTATTAACCCACACGACTTTTTTTATCAATATATAAAAGGGCACATTTAAAAAAACACATTATCTTTCAAATCATACCAAGTAGACAAGTAGATATGTAGACCAAGTAGACAAGTAGATATGTAGACCAAGTAGACAAGTAGATATGTAGACCAAGTAGACAAGTAGATATGTAGACCAAGTAGATATGTAGACCAAGTAGACAAGTAGATATGTAGACCAAGGAGACAAGTAGATATGTAGACCAAGTAGACAAGTAGATATGTAGACCAAAGAGACAAGTAGATATGTAGACCAAGGAGACAAGTAGATATGTAGACCAAGTATGCATGAATACTGTTATGCGAGGTGTATATTAGTATGCGAGTGCTTGTACACGTGGGTGTGCTTGCTGGTCCAGCATCAGTAGTTCACAACACAGACTTTGTTCACTCGTTTTCTCACATTATATTTACAAATAAAACTGCTTTGTTGTCACCTTGACGTGACTGTTAGCGGGAGCGCTTGTCTGGTTCCGGCGGTTATTATTGTTGTTTAAGATTCAGCTGCTGGGAACAAATAGTTCCAAGTAGCACGGGCTATGGTGATCCCGTAGTGGACTTACCTGGCACAGGAACGGGGCTGTAACTGGCTAGCGGGTCCCTCAGCCTTCCTATATGTCTCCTGGTCCTTCCTATCTCTTCTTCTTCTCTCTTTTCTCTCACCTCTTTCTCTCTCTTTCTCCTCTTCTCTCTCTCTCTCTCTCTCTCTCTTCTCTCTTCTCTCTCTCTCTCTCTCTCTCTCTCTCTCTCTCTCTCTCTCTCTCTCTCTCTCTCTCTCTCTCTCTCTCTCTCTCCTCTCTCTCTCTCTCTCTCTCCTCTCTGTCTTCTCTTCTCTCTCTCTCTTCTCTCTCTCTCTCTCTCTCTCTCTCTCTCTCTCTTCTCTCTCTCTCTCTCCTCTCTCTCTCCTCTCTCCTCTCTCTCTCTCTCCTCTCTCTCTCTTCTCTCTTCTCTCTCTCTCTCGCTCTCTCTCTCTCTCTCTCTCTCTCTCTCTCTCTCTCTCTCTCCTCTCTCTCTCTCTCTCCTCTCTATCCTCTCTCTCTCCTCTCTCTCTCTCTCTCTCTCTCTCTCTCTCTCTCTCCTCTCTCTCTCTCTCTCTCTCTCTCTTCTCTCTCTCTCTCCGTACTCCCCCCCTCCCCCGCGTAAAGCCTTTCGATGCAAAAGATGTAAATATGTAAACGCTGTTAAAAGGGAAAGCATAGTTGAGTTATTGCCTTGGTTAAACCTTTGACATACTCAAAGGAGAGGGAACTATACGGGTAGAAAAAAATCCTCCAAGTTTTGGTGGCAGCGAAGCTGTTTACATGCAGATTGTCGCTTGCCGACTTTTTTGTTGTTGTTACGTCCTAGTGCAAAAAGGAAATACAAAAGTTTACACGTGGATGAAAGTAGTCCTTTATCATGTTGGTGATCCATGAGCGCGCTCAATACCCCGCTTGATGACGCTCAGGCAAGTGTGCAATTTTCCTGTGCAAACTTTGGCGTCTTGGACCACGCGGGTTTCATACCCCCAAAATCAACAAAGTTTTATACGGAGCAACAAAATATGTGCCCAGCAGGCACTGGACACAGCGATTTACCTTATACATTGTACCATGTGTCAGGCCAGTCGGGCTAGATATCCCTCCCGTGGAACGTTGGTACAATAAAGTATCTGGTGGATAAAATGCGAAAACATTGTTTTAATTTAATTTCAATGAAGTAGTATGAAAATCTGCACAAAAATTAGCAAATACAACATACACGAACACAAAACGTATCTCCATATGCAAGCGTTTACACAAACACACACACACACACACACACACACACACACACAGGGGGCGTGTGACTGAGTGTGTGTGTGTGTGTGTGTGTAGAAAGGGGGGGGGCTGTTTCTGAATGGACAGCGCTCTGGATTCGTAATCCTAGGGTCCGGGTTTGATCCCCGACGAACGCGGGGACCTAGGGACCGGGGTTCGATCCCCCGGCACCGCCGGAAAAACAAATGAGCAGTTTCCTTCACGCTGATGCCCCTGTTACCTAGTAGTAAATAGGTACCTAGGAGTTAGACAGCACTACAGGCTGCTTCCGGAGGATGTGTGTGTGCGTGTGGGGTAAAAATCAGTTGATTGATTAACAGTTGAGATTGACATATAGAGTAATATGTCACAGTTACAATTATGCCTGCAATAAACTTGTCAAAGATGTAGGGAGAGAGACAGAGAGAGACAGACGTGACAGTGTGTGTCAGCCTCCTGCCTCAACTCCACCCCTGGACCAGTGGGGCTGTGTAACCACATGTGACCAATATCTCCTGGAATACCGATCGGAAACAGATTTCTCCCGTTTAAGTGAACTCTCTAACAGGAAAAAAGGCCGCATCACCCTTTGGTGAAGAAAAAGTCCTGCTGCGTTCCGTAATTCAAGACTGATTTGCTGACGATGGTTGATGTTTTGTTATCACTAAAGTCGGTAATCAGAGCCGGTGAAGGACTTGAGGATAAGCACCTCCAAAGGATACCTAATCAACCAGGCTGTGATTCATACGTCAGGCTGCGAGCAGCCGCGTCCAACAGCCTGGTTGATCAATCCAGCAACCAGGAGGCCTGGTCGACGACCGGGCCGCGGGGACGCTAAGCCCCGGAAGCACCTCAAGGTAACCTCAAGGCAAGGCTTCTGCCTAATGATTCATTCAGGGTCACTCAGAGTTCATCTCCCGTTTACACAAGAAGTTCGTGCGTGATACCAAAGCGATTATAGAGATCATTTTTCGCTGCCAGAGAATTGTGAAGTCTTCCGGTATGCAACACCACATAACTTAGGCACTGAAGTGTGCGCCAGAGACTCACACTCGCCTACAGTAACCTCATGACCAAACACTGCAGTTCAGTCTCAGTTTATTAAGCTCACCACCTCATTGGGAATTAAATAAAAGTCATACTTAGCTACTGAAATATGCTTTGACCTTCAGGCAGTCTGTGTTCTTTGTTTTAAGACTGTAGAAGCAATAGGTAAGAAAGGTCTGTGAACACAAGGCACAGCCCTGGTAAATGGCGCTGGCAACATGGATTTGGGAAATAGTATTGGAATATGATCTCTGGAGATGGCACCAAGATATGAGCTAAGAATATGGCATTGGAAAATGGCTCACACACGCACCCCGAACTTGCCTGCCCCCCTCCCCCTCCCCCCCAAGCCCCCCCCCACTCCCCGCAGCCCCAGACCCCTCCCCCCAGCCCCCCCCTCCCCTCCCAGCAGACCCCCCTCCCCCCACCCACCCCCCCCAGGCGACGTCTCCACTGCTCACAAGAGGTGAACGAGGAGAGCACAGGTAAACACACACTGCTCAACATCTCTAATCCCGGATCTTGCCGAGGAAAGGATTCGAAGATGATTAAATGTAGAACACGCGGTGCGTGCTTACTTCCAACCCCGGGGGGACACGAACCCTCGGAAAAATGTCGAGGCGATATGGCTACCTGGCACATACGGTCCGCGCCGCTGCTATTTTTAAGAGGAAACTCCCGCTCTATGGCTGTGTTTGAGTTAGCACTCTCTAGGCCCGGAGAGAGTTTATGCAGATAATATGACCTCTCGGCGCCTGACCTCTCTCCCGCCTCAGGCAAACTGGTCAAGAGAAACTATCCATTTTTATTTGCTTGACCGCACTCCTTGACCGCACTCTTATTCGTATTATGTCATTGTTCCTTTAGATAAGACATTTGCGTTTATTATATTAATAAATATGATGTATTATGATATATAAATAAATATGATGTATTATGATATATTAATATATATGATGTATTATGATATATTAATAAATATGATGTTAATATTACATCATATATATATATATATATATATATATATATATATATATATATATATATATATATATATATAATATATATATATTATATATATGATGTAATATTATACTATTATACTATTATTGTATTATATTATAATGTATATTATATATATTATAGTAATATTGTAATATAATATTACATCATATATATAATATACATATGATGTAATATTATATAGAGAGGTTATCAGTGATAACCAGTAGACAGGTTATACTTTACAACGGAGGTAAAAACTATTCCCAGATGCCAGGAAAAGATCATGAAGGTTCATGTTTAGTGTCAATTTGCACTGAATTTCTGCTTTTGTTCGTACCAATGCTGGAAGTATCGGGTTGCAGCGCGCATTAAAGGTCATTGTTCGCCGTATTTTCTATTGCATACTTTCGAACTCTTCAGATAACAAACTAATTCCGAAATTCCCACTGTCATCGTGGATGCTAAAACTCCCATCTCCTGACCTGTAGTACACTGAACACATTTTTTTTTCTATCTCTTTTTCTCACATCATTACAAAAAATAAAACGAGTGTGGCTTGAGCAAACGAAGTTTAAACTTTCCAGAAATTGAGGTGCAAAAAAAAATTTTTTTTTGGCTAAGTAAATTGAGTTTGGTGTTGGGTAAATTTAAGCGCCACTGTCGTTAAGTTGGTCTTTGGACTCGATGATTCTTTTCTCAGAGGGACTCGCCAGAAGCACAGTAGTAGTAGGCATCCATCAGTCTCAGCAGACTATGGACTTGCGCTCTGATGTCGGCCTGGTCTGGAGTGGCCTCTCCAGGGCTTCAAATACTTGAAGCACAGTATTCAAGAGTTTAATAGAAGGAAGCTTGGGTCCGGAGTCATCTCTGACCACACACACGTGTGATGTGGTGGAGGCTGACTCCATACACAGTTTATAATGTAGATATGATAGAGCCCAGTAGGCTCCAGGAACCTGTACACCTGTTGATTGACAGTTGAGAGGCGGGACCAAAGAGCCAGAGCTCAACCCCCGCAAGCACAACTAGGTGAGTACAACTAGGTGAGTACAGGAAGCAGCTAGTAGCAGCTGTTTAACTCGCATGTACCTATTTACTGCTAGGTAACAGGGGCATCAGGGTGAAGCAAACTCTGCTCATTTGTTTTTCCGGCGGTGCCGGGGGATCGAACCCCGGTCCCTAGGTCCACGAGTCTAGAGCGCTGTCTACTCAGCCACCACCTCCCTATAGGTGGTAGAGGCTGAGGGGTGAGTGGCACACACACACACACACACACGCGCACACACACACACACACACACACACACACACACACACACACACACACACACACACACACACACACACACACACACACACACACACACACACACACACACACACATCCCTAGGAAGCATTGCTTCCCAGGTACCTATTTACTGAGTCGAATGTATCTTATATCATGGGTGTACCATCTAAGTGGAGCATACGTGCATTACTACACCAATACGTGAGTGCTGCACGTACATGTAGCACTCAAGTGTATCACACGAGCGTATCACACAGCTTCATCATATAAGTGTATCGACACAGCATCTCACGCTATATGACCATCTGACTGCACCTCACGGCTCTATTTCCACTCCATATACGCCTGACTATATCGACGGAACACCACCGCCAATGTCTGGGAATAATTAATATGCATGGGGTTCTAAATTGACCTGTTAATTGGGTTCCTAAATGGAGCATCTTCATCTAGCTCCCGTTGCCTCGCCAGACAATCTCTGTCTGTTTTGTCTGTGTCATTGTTCGCATGCTGTTTTCCTCTCCCTTTATCTAAATTATTTATGTTTTATAGGTTCCTCTCTCTCTCTCTCTCTCTCTCTCTCTCTCTCTCTCTCTCTCTCTCTCTCTCTCTCTCTCTCTCTCTCTCTCTCTCTCTCTCTCTCTCTCTCTCTCTCTCTCTCTCTCTCTCTCTCTCTCTCTCTCTCTCTCTCTCCCTCGCATCTCATATATATATATATATATATATATATATATATATATATATATATATATATATATATATATATATATATATATATATACATATATATATATTGGTCATTAGTTACCTTATGTGTTACCTTTAGAAAGGAAATGCGTTATTGCGCATTATTTTTGTAAAATAAGTATTTTGTACTTGATACATATGCCAGAGTATATGTGACCTTGCCTTTATTTCACCTATATTTTATTCTTGTGCAATTGATGTTCTCAGGCGGATATGTAATGTTGAAGGTTTTTAATGATGAACAGTAAACAAGTGTATAATGTTCTGCTTCCACATATAGTTCCTGGAGTAGAGGAGACATATCCACTTTTTAATTGGCGAGTAATATGGGTAAATCTTCATGTTAAATTTATTGCCCCAAAACAACGTGAACTATTGTATGGCTATATTCATGAGACCCTCCCTACTAATGATGGGTTGTTGATGTTGGGCATTAAGGACAACAATAGGTGTGACCAATGTACTGAAATTGAGAATAATATGCATCTATTTTATTTCTGTAAGTAGGAAGTTGTTTTGTAAACTGGATTACAGACACTCTTAAGTTTTATGTGGACCAAGCATTAAAGTGGATTTAATGAGGGTTTTAATGTTTCATATTGACATAAAATGCAAGAAAATTAAGAATACAATAATTATGTTACTTTATGATACATTTTTTTTTGTGTGTGGATAGGCAGGCAGGAAGGTTACTGTGTGTGGATAGGCAGGCAGGAAGGTTACTCAGTAGACAAAATATTGAAGTTCTTGCGAGGCAGGATCATGTATAACATTTGGGGTTTACGGCTCATGCTCGGTGATGATATGGAAAATTGGTTTACTGACAATTATATAAACTATATATAACTGTAGTATTTTCACCTGTAAATTGATATAAATGTGATCTTTATTTTATATATTATTTAATAAAGAAAATAATTGCTGTATTGATCAATTTAGCGTAATCCTTTTTATCATGTATTGATAGATACATTAATATAACGACCGTATTAATATCAATCTATCATAAAAATAAATATCATATTAATATCAATCTATCATAAAATGTTGTAAGTAACTTGCGTAACTGTTTCGTGAATCTGGGTCCAGATATTCTGGTTCAATGTTCTCATTAGTATAGCACGAACGGTTAGTGGGGTGCTAACAGGCATCCACTTAACTGATGTACCTTATACAATCTACAGTTATAACCGAGAGAGCATTAACAAGACCCAAGACCAACCAAGCTACACTTATATTAATGTTAGCTGAGCATCGGGAAAAAAAACAGTTAAATTCCCCAGTTAAACTTGACTACCTTGCGGTGGTTCCGGGGATCAAGGTCCCCGCGGCCCGGTCTCTGACGAGGCCACCTAAGACAAGCTATGGTTTTGTCCTCTCAAAAAATTAAAAAAAGCGTTAAGCCAAGATGGCTATAGATAATCCTTATGTTTTTAATAACAAAAGAAAAGTATAAATAAACAATTATGAGTAAGGACTAGTTCTGCTTTGCCTCAGCTTCGTACCGCTCTTCATCCACTTTTTACCCTGTCTCCCTGTCCCCCTATACTGTCTACCCCATCCCCCTATTCTGTCTACCCCGTCCCCCTATTCTGTCTACCCCGTCCCCCTATTCTGTCTACCCCGTCCCCCTATTCTGTCTACCCCGTCCCCCTATTCTGTCTACCCCGTCCCTCTTTTTTATCTACCAGCACTATCGTTTACCCACTGTGAAGCCAGAGGGGAAACCTGTCCATTTATTTACTCCATTTACCATTAGCCTAACAACGGTGGTGTTTTGCAAGAGCTATGGGGGTTGTCCCCGCTAGTAAATTGTGGAATTTTGTGTGTACATGCTTGATACAATAGCGCTGTCGTGATGCTGCTGTTCACCTATTGTTGCCTTTTGTGGCCTGGCTAAATGTGGTTTGTTCCTGTCAATATGTAGATAGATAGATAGATAGATGGATAGATAGATATTTGTGTGTGTGCCCATTCTCACTATTTGACAGTGTAAAACATGCGTTGTTTTGTCTAACCAGACACATTCGAACCCCAGCAACCTACCTAACTGTTGCCGTTACAAATGGGATATATCTCAGGTGAAAGGTCAGGTTGGTGACCTGACCCCTGACCCCGTCTACCCACGTGTAAGAGCGGGTTGAACACGAACTAAACGAAAGCCAGTAAGCGGGAACACATGAGTCCCTATTTTAACCAGGAATACGAAAGTTTTCGTATCCCTGCTTAAAATACGTATGCGAAAGTTCAAGTAAATTATTTAATATGCATGTTACAGTGAAGGGCAGATGAGAGAGAGAGAGAGAGAGAGAGAGAGAGATGAGAGAGAGAGAGAGAGAGAGAGAGAGAGAGAGAGACAGACAGACAGACAGACAGACAGACAGACAGACAGACAGACAGACAGACAGACAGACAGACAGACAGACAGACAGACAGACAGACAGACAGAGACAGAGACAGAATGAGAATGAGAGAGCTCGCGTCCAGAGGAATTTTACAAATACAGCATCACATTGATTGGGATGATATGTGAGGGCGACTGGCAAAGTCTCCAGCTACCTGGAGGATATATCCAGAGAGGAGGCGCAAGAGAGCCAAGCAGACCATATATACAATAGTGTTCAAAGGGTGGGAACAATTGATGATAAACGGATCATCCCAGGAGTGAGAGGGGGAACACCAGGCAGGACAGAGACACTATCATTGTCAACACAACAGACAAAACACGGACCCCAACACAGGACTAAGCCCGACCAAACCTCTTGCCCCATCCCATCATGTCCCGCATGATGTCCCAACTCATCCCACTCACTCTACACCCTTCCACCTACTCCATTCTCACTCTACTTCTTTAACCATTCCATTGATCACTCTCAGGTAGGGGGAGCGAACTCGCCACATAGTACGCAGGGAGAATTAGCAGGTACATGATAACGTTCAAAATATGAAATGGAATTGAGAGGGTGAACAAAAAGGCAATGTTCTAAATTAATAATGGTAGAGCCAGAGGACGCGACTACAAGCTGGAGACACATATCAGCTGCAAACACGCCAGGAAGAGCGACTTTAAGCGTAAGAGTCGCAAATAAAAGGCAAGAACTAGGACTACAAGAAGAAATGATGACAAGACCACACACTAGAAGGTGAAGGGACGACCACGTTTCGGTCCGTCCTGGACCATTCTCAAGTCGATTGTGAATTTCACAATCGACTTGAGAATGGTCCAGGACGGACCGAAACGTCGTCGTCCCTTCACCTTCTAGTGTGTGGTCTTATCATCATACCTTAGCTACGTTATTGTGACTCATCGCCTGCATAGAAGAAGAAATCGTCGAGAGCAATTCATTAAGCAGCTGTAAATCAATGCAGCGGAAAACACAAAGAATAAATGCCATTGCATAAACTACCAGGAGACTGAAAGGCGGGGTTATGGAGCCACTGCTCTACCCTGTAAATACCACTGAGTGAATACAACAAGGTGAGTACCCACACGCACCAACGCTAACAGCATCACCTGGCATACCTGGACAAATGCACCAATCCACTACAAGTGTGCCCCTGGGCTCGGTGGCTGGCCCTCTCGGTTCACCCGCTCCTGTACACCTTCTGGTATTATGTTTTGACTGTAACTCCTGGTCAGGGAGCCGGTCGGCCGAGTGGACAGCACGCTGGACTTGTGATCCTGTGGTCCTGGGTTCGATCCCAGGTGCCGGCGAGAAACAATGGGCAGAGTTTCTTTCACCCTATGCCCCTGTTACCTAGCAGTAAAATAGGTACCTGGGTGTTAGTCAGTTGTCACGGGCTGCTTCCTGGGGGTGGAGACCTGGTCGAGGACCGGGCCGCGGGGAACCTAAAAAAAAGCCCCGAAATCATCTGAAGATAACATCAAGATAACCTGTGTTTTAGCCACATATCTGTCATTTACTCGGTGAGCGTAGGTGGCCCGAGGCACACCGGTAACGCTCACAGTACTGTACGTTAGTGTACAGCAGTTAGCTGGTTGTTACCACTGCGTCCTAGTGTGGCAACTGGACCTAACAGGGCAGTTTACCCATTAGGGAGCCCAGCGCTAAGTGAAATTGGACAGATATATGGCTCTAATGACTATAGATGGGATGGCTTGGGGGTAAGGAGAAAAAAATAAAAAGAAAAGCATGAAACTGCAGCCTTTTTCCTGAATAGTTTGATCACGTGTTGGTGATGTGTGTGTGTGTACTCACCTAGTTGTGCTGGCGGGGGTTGAGCTGCGGCTCTTTGGTCCCGCCTCTCAACTGTCAATCAACGTGTGTACTCACCTAGTTGTGCTGGCGGGGGTTGAGCTGCGGCTCTTTGGTCCCGCCTCTCAACTGTCAATCAACGTGTGTACTCACCTAGTTGTGCTTGCGGGGGTTGAGCTGCGGCTCTTTGGTCCCGCCTCTCAACTGTCAATCAATCAACTGTTACTAACTACTATTTGTGTTTTTTTTACACACACGCACCCTCAGGAAGCAGCCCGTGACAGCTGTCTAACTCCCAGGTACCTATTTACTGCTAGGTAACAGGGGCATCAGGATGAAACAAACTCTCCCCATTGTTTCTCGCCAGCGCCGGGAATCGAACCCCGGATCACAGGATTACATATCCAGCGTGCTGTCCACTCAGCTACCCTGTGTGTGTGTGTGTGTGTGTGTGTGTGTGTGTGTGTGTGTGTGTGTGTGTGTGTGTGTGTGTGTGTGTGTGTGTGTCCGCTTTCGTACATACATGCGTATACGCGCGCCTACGTATCAATGATTAACAAGAACTGAGATTTGTTCCGTTATAATTTAACTATTCTGACATTAACTATTCTATTCGGATGCCAGGTCGGTGCACATGCTGACTAGTCTAGTATGGTCTTATAAAGGCGGTGTAGAGTGTTGTGAGTTGTGAAAGGCTTTTTTTAACGTTGTCTTGTGTTTTGCAGCGTCTCTTATGCTGTCGATGGTTTCCTGTTTATGTGTGTCTCTAGTATCAGTGTTGGAAATATTTCCACTCTCAAATCTTTCTTCTTGATTCATGGAGTTGACTTCACTTCTTACTCCGTAAGATACCTTCTTACTCCCTTTCAATTCTTCATTACCTAACATTTGTTAGAAATGAATTCTAGCAACCACTTGTTGGCCCACTCTTGGAGTTTGTCAGGGGCTTCCTGTAATTTCTTGCAGTCTTCCTCGGCTTTTACAGTTGTTATTATCAGTGCGTAATCTGCAAACATTGACATGTACGCGTTCACTCCCTCGGGTTGGTCATCCACATAAATTAAGAACGGTAGTGGTCCCAGCATGAACTCTTGGGGAACCCCGTCACTTGTCACGTCTTTCCAGCTTGACAGTGTTTGCCTACTTATCCTAGCTTGTCTCTCCATCTTGTGCACCAGTCTTTCTTGACGAACAATATCAAATGTCAATCTTGGGAAATGTAGTCTACCCAACCTTCTTTTTCCTGTCGTATTTTAATGACCTTTTTATTTTGTTTAATATTTGGACAACATTTACCTTTTTCCAGATTGCGCTAAAGCCTCCTTCGACACCCATGGTGAAGCCAGTCTGGTCCTCGCGTCTTTGTTTCGTCTAGTTCATCCAGGTAATGTTTTACGTCTTCATTTACTACTGTATCATCTAGTATTGTTTCTGCCTTACTCGGTAGACAGAATATTGAACTTGTTGCGAGGCAGGATCAAGTATAACATTTGGGGTTTAAGTTCATGCTCGGTGATGATATGGAAAATTGGTTTACTGAGCATTATATAAAATATATTCAAATGTAGTATTTCCCCTTGTAAATTGATGTAAATATGATCTATATATTGTATATTATTTAATAAAGACAAAAGATGTGTTGCTTCTGGACGCCTGCAGTCTCCCACTCTCGGTCTCCACACTGGTTCTGATGTGTATACCCATATGTACTTGGTGTGTAACCTCTACACTGCTTCAGTTTGTTTATTTGCCTGACATCTTCAGTGTTGTGTTATATATTCTAACACATTTGTGTATATATGTGTGTGTGCCTCAAGTAGACCACCACCACTATCACAACCATCACCACCATCACCACCACCACCATCACCACCATCACCACCACCACCACCACCAGCCCCACCACCACCACCACCACCACCATCACCATCACCATCACCACCACCACCACCACCACCACCACCAGCACCACCACCACCACCACCACCACCACCACCACCACCACCACCACCACCACCACCACCACCACCACCATCACCACCATCACCACCACCACCACCACCACCACCATCACCACCACCACCACCACCATCACCACCACCACCACCATCACCGTCATCGTTGTTGTTGTTTAAGATTCGCTACCTGGAACAACAAGTTCCAAGTAGCACGGGCTATGGTGAGCCCGTAGAAGCACCGTCATTGTCAAATTACGGACCACCAACGCAACTCGGCATCAGCACAGACACTAACTACCAACACCATCCCCACCATAAACACCGGCCACCAACACCATAAACACCGGCCACCTTAGCCATCCCCACCATAAACACCGGCCACCAACACCATAAACACCGGCCACCTTAGCCATCCCCACCATAAACACCGGCCACCAACACCATAAACACCGGCCACCTTAGCCATCCCCACCATAAACACCGGCCACCTTAGCCACCCCCACCATAAACACTGGCCACTTTAGCCATCCCCACCATAAACACCGGCCACTTTAGCCATCCCCACCATAAACACCGGCCACCTTAGCCACCCCCCCACCACTACCCAACACCACCAACAGAGACCAACTACCCACCAACTACCCACCAACAACCACCTCCACTATTTACCATCTCCGTCAACATCTTTCCCTGCACTATCTCCCGGCCATTAACACAGCGCAGCGTTATCAAAAGGTTCACAGCTCACCAAGACAATGAAGGTAAATTACCAGGCAACAGAGGGCCTTTGGAAGCTCTTGAGGAACTGCAAAATCGCTCATCTCGGCCGCTTTTCTCTCTCTATATCCTGCTGAGAATACCAGTTGAGCGGATCCTGGCCAGGAGTTAATGCTCTCTACCCATTCTCACTTGTTTGGCTTTGTTTATTTGTTCAGCATCTGTGTCAGCCTTCATAGTTTCAACTTCTGTGTCTGCCGTCCTTTTCTCAACATCTCTGAATTCACTTTTCAACGTCGCCTAATTCCTCTTTCGACATCTAAGTCTGTCTTTCTCTTTCAATAACTCTTTGTCTGTCTTTCTCTTTCAATAACTCTTTGTCTGTCTTCCTCTCTGGCTGGTTTGCAATTTCTCAGATTCTAAATTATTTATCGATTGGTGTTGTGGGGGCTCGTCCTCACACGACCAATCACTGACATTGATGTGTGGGCACGGTGGCTGGTTTTATTGGTCTAATATTGGAAAGAAAAGATTTCCATCCCTCTTGAAACAAGTAGGAATAGGAAGGAAATGTAGCAAGACGTTGGAGTTTGTGGGAAGCTTTTGGTATAGCAAGGGGCAACGATGGCAAGATTTCCCCAAGTTATCAAGAGAGAAGTTAAAGTTTGGAGTGACGGGGAGGGGGAAGGTCTGTAACGGAACGTGTGCCGTTGAAGATCCCTGGAACGGATGGAAAGTTATACTGTGCCAGAGATTAGTTTGTGCTCCTCGAGATCACCCAGAAGTTGTTCTTTACATCTGCTCTCGTAACTTGGGAGATGACTGAGGGGGGAGGGAAATATGGGTATGTAGTTTAATGGTGAAGGGTTGCAGCCCTTTCAGGGATGGAGTTTGTAAGTTTTTATGATCTGTGGTCAGATGGCAAGCCCAGTGGCAAGCCCAGTGGCAAGCATTGAAAGCTCCTGGGCTATTTGGGTCAACTGGGCATGGTACATCTTTGCAGTTTGCAACAAGATATGTTTCACTTTTTTGTGCAATTTTTGTTTGACTGTTTTGTATTGAGAAGTCTATTGCATAACGAGTTTAGTTTTTATAAATATTTTGCTCGGCTCAACACTGCGGTGTTTTGATGTAATCTTATGGCTCGTTGTCACGTTTGGAGATAAGGTATCGTAACGTTTTCATTTCCCAACGTAACGTGGGCATTTTGTCTGCAAAGATGACAGAAAAACTTTAGATTAAATTTAAATTAGAATTTAAATCACTCTATATTAGATTTAAACACTTGCCCGAAACGCTATGCGTACTAGTGGCTTTAGGTATTGTATGTACTACCTCTATCTTTAAATCTAACACAATGTTTGTACTGTAACTCTGCAACTATGTATGTACTTTTCCTAAATAAATTATTATTATTATTATTATTATTAGATACAATAACTGTGACGGTACTTAATTAAAGTGTCTCATTCTCACGACACAAGTCAGTTTCCTGTTAAGTCTTGCCTCTGCCGTGTGTAGGCCGTGTGTAGGCCGTGTGTAGGCCGTGTGTAGGCCGTGTATAGGGCGTGTGTAGGCCGTGTGTAGGGCGTGTGTAGGCCGTGTGTAGGCCGGACTTCCTCACACATTCCTCCACCTGTGCTCAGAGTAGCATTCGAAAAAGCCACATCCCTTGTGAGAGCAACATTTGTTCTCAACTCTGAATTATAATCTGTATCTGTTTTTTGTTTTTGTTGTGAGGGGGGGGGGGTATTTTGTTGTTATATGTGTTTGTGTGTATGAGGCTGTTAAACTGCACGCTGCCACCAACCTATAATGAGGTCGTAATTATCTCTTACGACAACATTTCTTTCCCTTGAGCCCATGTCAGCCTTCCTTAAATTACTATCTATTAAATACGAGAAATAATTCAACCTCAACACTTCCTAACGATCATTGAATCAAAATTACCAGTATTTAATTACCTAAAAGACTTAGTTATACGTCATGATTAAACCATCGTTATCCATCGGAAAGCGGCTTCCTCTTGACGCGTGAGCTGTAATGGCCAGTTTTGTCCTTAGGATATTCTAAACGGTATTTTTGTTTTAATTTAATCTCTCTCATTGTTAAAAGGCATTGTTTCACGCGTGAAGAACGTGGTAGAGATGAAGATTACGATGCCACTAAGATGGGCTTTATTACAAGATGAGGAGGAGGAGAGGTCTAAGAAAGCAGCTCGCGGGCTACTTAGTACGACCTCTGTCAGAGTACTTAACACTGAGAGTACAGATTGCTGTCAGACTTACATGTGAGAGCTCTGGCGGGTACTCACCGCTGCACACAGTACATCTCTCTTTTACTGCTGCCTAAATGTTACCTAACATCAAACACATGACTGTAAGGTCTTTTTACCTTTTCTCAAGCCCGACTCATTGTTTTTAAGGCTGGAGGGTGTGATAGAGACTGCTTCAAGATGTGTATGATACAGGGAGCCTCAAGGTGTGTATGATACAGGGAGCTTCAAGGTGTGTATGATACAGGGAGCTTCATGATGTATATGATACAGGGAGCCTCAAGGTGTGTATGATACAGGGAGCTTCAAGGTGTGTTTGATAAAGGGAGCTTCGAGATGTGCAGTACCACAGCTTCCCATCAGAGTCTAATATTTATGCTGACTTATACATTATAAACTCCCGCGCTGAACGCAGCTGTGACCGTTAACTAGAGATTAAAAAATATCACATGAGGCTAAATTTCAAACTAAGCAAAAAAAGAGGAGAAATCTGTGCTTTTAAAGACTGATACTTTAATTACGTGTATAATGATATAATCATTATGCCAGCAACAACATATTATTTTAATTAAGGAGTCAAAAAGTATGCAAAAATGTTGATGCAAAAATCAGTTTTTTTTTATTCGCATGATTTAAAATGAGTGTGGTATTATAGAGAAGACCCCTCAGGCTGTCCGTCCAAGATGGCCGACTCTAGTGAAGGAGTCATCAAGCTCTTCGTTCTCTCTAAAATTGTGTTTTTTTCCAATAAAAATTCATATTATAATATATTGCAACTTGCTATTTAGTTAGGCATAGATTAGGTTATGTTTGGTGTCTAGATTCTGTTGGCAATTATTTGCATTTTTAGTTCGAGGGTGAAAGGGTTTACATAGGTGGGATTCGAACAGAAGACGTCAGCGAAGCACTGTTCGAGAAAAGTCCGAACGTCATCATTTGTTAGTCGTTTGTAAACCGTTTTTTATTCATAAACAGGGGGGTTTGTCGGGTGCATGGAATGGATTTTGACCTTTGTTTATGAGGACGGGCTCCAGTACGTGAGCGAAACATTTTGAGAGGTGATTTGAGCAGAGGATGAGAACGAATCACTGTTCGAAAAAAAGTTCAAACGTAATTAATCTCTAGCTTGAACGAGCGTAGCTTGAGGTCTTTTCGCCCAGATCCATACTAGTTCTAAAATGATCCCTGCTAAGTGTTGAACATGAACATGAATTATCAGGGAAAACCGCCAAGCCATTACGACTATATAGCACCTGGAAGGGGTCAGGATAAGGATTAGGGATGGGACGGTGGGGAACGGAATGATGCCCAACCACTTAGACGGTCGGGGATTGAACGCCGACCTGCATGAAGCGAGACCGTCGCTCTACCGTCCAGCCCAAGTTGTTTGACATAGCATCAGACCAACGTTGATAATGAACAAGAGACACTACCGTGACTCGCAAGTGGGGCGCCGCTCTGAGAGGCGTAATCACGCAAGGTGTAAGAAATAAAGAGAAGGGTATTCGTGACCTGTGATTTACAGCGCCTCTCGTAAGGGATCGTGAATGTAAATGTGTAAATTATGTAAAAAATATGACGCTCAGGGAACGCTTCGTTCATGCAGTCTTTTACTGACTCAAAAGGCGAGGGTGAGTGTTTGTGGTGTGTATGTTGGTTGGGAGATCAGGGTGTGTTGTGCAACAGTGACCGGCTCTTGGTTTCTGGTCGTGTGTGCATCTGTGTATGTGAAAACGTGCCTGTGCATGTGTTCCTGCCATCCATTTACACACACACACACACACACACACACACACACACACACACACACACACACACACACACACACACACACACACACACACACACACACACACACACCATTCACAATTTAAAAAGTTAATGTGTTAGAAAAAAAAGGTCTGGAGCCATTGTATTAGACAACCGACGGCTGGAAAGGCAGATGGACTTAAGAGCTAAAGCTCAACCCTTCTGACACGAGCCAACGTGTCTAAACAGGTGAGTACACAGACACGCACCAATGTTATGTGTGAGATATTCCGGGATTACCACAACGGAGTCCATCGATTGCTTAGCGCCGGAATATGCATGTTGATTCATGGTACGGCGGAGTGTGTGTACTCACCTAGTTGTAGGGGGGTAGAAATAGCCTAAGCTACTCTATCCCTTTGAGATGTATTTCTTTCTTGTCTCAATAAACATACTTGAACTTGAACCTAGTTGTACTCACCTATTTGTGTCTGCAGGATCGAGCATTGACTCTTGTATCCCGCCTTTCGAGCCATCGGTTGTTTGCAGCAATGAGTCTGGTCCTATTTCCTTATCATATCTAGTTTTAAAATTATGAATAGAGTTTGCTTCCACAACCTGTTCCTTGAGTGTATTACATTTTTCTACTGATCTCACACTATAAGAAAACATCCTAACATCTCTGTGACTCATCAAAGACTCAACATAACCCTAAACTGAATCCCATCCCATGTTGAAATCCCATTAAATGAGAAAGCCGATGAAATTGCCAAATTGGCAACTCGTCATCCAGTACACACAGAAATCACAATAGCGTGATACATCAAATGAACAAATCCACAAGGGTCTTTTGACCGTGTCGTAGCTCAGTCGATTAAGGCAGCGTCTGGGATGCTCTCGGACTGCTCGGACGTAGGTTCGAATCCTTGTCACGGCCCTTGTGGATTTGTTCGTCATCCAGTGATACATAAAACGATCCAACCCAGCCTATAGTACATTAAAAACACCCTCACCAAAAAACTCTTACAGCTCAACAAAGCCTACCTACACCAGAGAGTAGCAGAAGGTTCGCCCTCTGCAATACTGTATCTTCAGGCCATCACGTTAAAAGGTTAAATATCCTACAAGGAATCCACAGGGAAATAGCAGTTCGGTTATATAGACTACGTCTATGGGTTAAAGATTCAACTGGAAGATTGGTGAACAAAGACAGAGTGAATGCATCTTCTGCCACACAATCAGAGAAAAGCCATTACTTCACTATATCCTGGAATGTGAAGCGCAACCAACGACCTTAGAAGAGCTTTAAGAGTCCCTCAATCTTGTAGTAACCACCCTGAAGCCATCAACACTGCCACTCTTCTGGTCAAAAAAGGTGTCCAGCAGTTGGACACCCTCATAAATACTGTCAAGCAGTATCCTCCCCCCGCGATAGCAGCTTGACGATTAAATACAACCTCAACACACAGTATACACTTACTAAACAAACAATCTACCACTTACGGGGCTATTCATGCCCGTGCCACATCTTGGATGGCTTAATCTTCATCACCATCATCGATAATACTTACGGGTTCACCATAGCCCGTGCTACATGGACATTTCCTACTCAGTAGCTAATTCTAAAACAACAACGACAGCACAGGTGCAAATATATCCACTAGTACAAAAGGTAGCGAGCCACCGAGGGACACCCTGATTGTGTGGTCTGTAAGACAGCCCTCAGGGGCGCCACCCGGGAAATCAGATCGGCCAAAAGAGTCTGAATGAAAGCCTGAAAGCCTAGCACAGAAGAGCAAGAAAGATAAATACTTCTCCTTATGTGCCACAAGTCAAATAAATGGGAAAGTCACTGAAGGATCTTTACAGATGCAGACGAGTAATTTTTTTTTTTTTATAGACATATAAAGATGAGGTCTTAGGGTAATTAGTAAGACATATGGGTGTTGACACGAGGAACTCCCGAGAACGTAGCAGCTCCGGCCAGGATGCTCCATGATGGAATATTTACATTTTGTAATAGTAAATAACTCGATTCTGCAATATTATTTTTTTCGCGCCAAAATTAAAAACAATATTTAATTATAATACTTAACCTTGGACCCAAAAAAGCTTTCATTTGTTTTTTTCCCTTCGACTTGTTGATTGTGTTGATAAAACGAGTGTGAAGTGTACTTGATAGATTACTGATATTGTAGGAGAGAGGGGAGGGAGAAAAAATGGGGGATGAGAAGGAAGAGGGGTGGAGGTGGGAGGGAAGGGAAAGGAAAGGGGAAAGGTAATTATCAGGGAAAAGCCCAAGCCATTACGACTGTATAGCAATTGGAAGGGGTCAGGATAAGGATTTGGGATGGGACGGTGGGAAGGAATGGTGCCCCACCACTTGAACGATTGGGAATTGAACGCCGACCTGCATGAGGGAGGGCAGAAGAGAAGGAAGGGGGTTAAAGATTGGATAGAGAGAAAGACAGACAAAAACTGAGACACAGAAAACCAGACAAATCTGTAAACCTCCGCCATTAGAGAACACAGCGAGGATAAGGGCCACACTTTCATGAACAGCGATTTCGCTGTTTTGTTCTCTAGTTCGTCACGTCTTGAACTGAACATCTTGGGAAGTATCTCAGTCGCTAGAATGAGAGCTGAGTTGAAGGGCTCGGAGTCCTCGACTCAGTTGTTTACTCAATTACTGTCGTCTCCTTGGAAGTATCTTGTTGAGTTTTTATGCCTTCCTCGTGTATATCTTTGTCCTTTATTATGTATATTGTTTGTTTTACCTTTTAATTTTAGTCCTTTTAATTAATTTAATATGATATATATGGTTGAACTTTATTTATTTAAGTCTTTAGCTATTCTTGTACTGTATTTGTTGTATTTGTTAGCGCTGATGGTTAAATTACGACTCCGAAACGTCCGTTATTTTAAATACACTGAAGATATATATCACTTCACTCATTATACTTTCCATATATATAATTATATATATATATTATTAATTTATATATTTAAATATATATGCACTGGCTTCCTGTCCCCAACAAAACTAATTAAACCCTTTTGTACTTGTATTGCCTAACATCATCCGTCCTCAGGTGAGAAAGAAACCAAATACTTGAAATTAATCTCTCAGAAAGTTTGAACTGGGAAGCACATTTGTGTTACTGTGGGTGTGTTTAGCCTGGGAGTCTTGTGTGCATACTGCCCTGCCTGTGTTTACATTGAGAGTTTGCCTCTGCAATGAGCATTTATTGAGATTTCTGTTCCCCCGTGTTGGTTCATTGATGTGTTGATGGTTAGTCGCGTGTTTATAGTGAGGGTTGTGCGTTCCTGTATTTAAGGTTGGTTCCCGTTGTTCAGTGAGATTTTATTTTTATGGTGTTACTGAGATCATAGTGAATGTCCGGTGTTAGCAGTGAGTTTCCCGTGTTGACAGGAGGTTTAATTTGTTTGCAGTAATGATATTGTGTTAACAATGAAGTTATAAAATTAACATTGACATTCTTGTATTTAGACTGGAGCTCACCATGTTTGCTATGAGGTTCTATGTCTACATTGATGTATCTGTATTTACAATGAAGTTCTTAACAGTGAGGTTTATTTAGTATTTGATTTATCTATTGACAGTAATCTCACTCTCTCTTTATTATTTTCATGTGATGTCCCTGTTCTCTCCATGTCCCATTCATAAAGGCCAACATCTATCTGCATGTGCATTTAAGAAAATCTGTCGTAGGAATAAATATTACTCAAGTTGTAACACAAAAATTAAGAAAAACGTTTAGACCTAACTATTAGAAAACTGTAAATTGGTGGAAATAGAAATGATTCGAATATATCTAGTTTTGACTCCTAATATAACAAATATTACTTAAGACGCCTGATAAAAGCGATTCTAGTTAAAAGACTAATTAAGAACTTGAATAGAACCTATTTCACTTAGTCAATAAAAAGACAGCATTGATTTCAGCAACAAATTCTTTTATCCGGACAATATATAAACTTAACAAAGCAGACACAAAGAAATACATAATGGTATAGGCAGACAAATTCTACCTGCACTCATACACGAGTGAACACACACACACATCTGCTCAAACACACACACACACACACACACACACACACACACACACACACACACACACACACACACACACACACACACACACACACACACACACACACACACACACACACACCAGCCACATCAGGAATGCATACCCATAAGTTGAGGGAATGGATTCCTTTGTAAGCCAGCAGTCGGCCGAGATGGCTCACGTAATAGAAATCTTCCTGCATAATTTAAGTAAAATGTTTGTGTTCGACACCCCAGATACATAATCTTAAGCTCCAGAGAATCGTAATATATATATATACATATATATATATATATATATATATATATATATATATATATATATATATATATATATATATATATATATATATATATTTGTTCTGGGAATGTTTCATTTGCGCGGCATTATATTTTTTAATAGTTTAGTTTCCCCTTAGTTTGTGTTTATGGTGCTCCTTTTTGAAGTAGGATGGGTCTTATAATTATCTATTTAATTGTGATACTAAATACAGTATAACAATTGGTGGTCTATTATTTTATAATATTTGTGTTTCTTTATAATGTGTGACATGGGTAGTTCAGTAATGGTTGATTTCATTTGGTTTTGCATAAAATCTTTGAATCTTTTGGATCTTAATTTAGTTTTTTTTGTTAGTCTTTATTGTCAATATTCTTTTGTTAGATCTTACTTTGTTGCATTATTACGTAAGTTGACGTTGGTATTTTTAATGTTTCGTGTTTTGTTTGTATAATAATTAGTGTATTTTTTCTTCTGTTAAGAATGTACTCATGTTTTCAAAATATGTTCTTTTGCTAACTTTTTTAATTCGATTTTCTGTATATTAGAGCTGATGATGAATACTATATATTATAAATACTAATTTTTTTTTAAATACCTAGAAGGGGTACCACCTCTGGTGCAAGTGTAGGGACCCATAGCCTCGGAGAAGAAAATAAAGAGTACTCAGAGAAGACCTTGTGGATCCTCACTGAACACTTTGATATTTTCTTCTCCTACCACCACTACCATAAATACTAATATATTATGAATACTAATATATTATAAATACTAATATATTATGAATACTAATATATTATAAATACTAATATATAATTAGGTATGATTATTTAAAGTAGCAAGATAGGCAGCCCAGGTTAATATGGCCTTGTTGTTGTTGCATTAACAAGAAACAGGAGGTCGAGCAGTGACACAGCTTCAAGAACAGTGACCTCGTACTGGATTACAGTGTAGATAAATATTTTTTACATATTTATATTCGATCTTCGATCTTGGCGAGAAATGGAGAGGCCAAAATGGAGGCACAAAATACACATCGACAAATTAATCCAACTTCTGATTTGTTACTGCAATTTACTACTAACTTATCCACAGTGTTTAAAATATTATTATTAAATGTGATCAGACTTGAGTCCATTATTGTTTTGTTCATAAATGAATCGCAAGAAGCTACTTTTTAAAACTGTTCCAATTATAACAATTTAATAATGACAGTTCATTGTGTCGGGGGGACAGGCAGCCACTATATATATACATGTTAGGCTTATATCGAGGACCTCCTCAATGTCGAACTACTGACCCTTCCCAGGATGCAACCCCCATAACAACCTGGCCTATTTACTATTAGGTGAACAGCGGCATTAGGTGACAGGAAACGTGCCCAACCATTCGTCCCACCCAGGATTCGAACCCAGATTGTGAGTCGAAAACGAACCCGACTGTACTAATTGTTTAATCATAATCTCCTGTAGTTACTCAAGATTGACTCTTCAAGATTAAGAACGTTTATTGAGACAATAAAATGCATCTCAAAGGGATAGAGTAGCTTAGACTATTTCTACCCCTCTTGTGATTGAATATCAAATTAGCATGGCCAGTATCTAAGCTAGATGGAATACGGAACTTGAACCCTCAAGTTAGCTTAGGACGTAACACCTGGAAGTTTGTCATAAGCTGGACACTACGCCTATGACATTAACAGTGTCGTCAGAGACACATGTGTTATGCCCGGACGGATTTCCCATCGAAACTGACGGTGAGTGTTGTTGCTGTTGGGCCGTGATGTGTAAACTGTAGCAGCAGCAGTACTGGCGCCCGGTTAGGTCCTCAGCAGTTAATCCTGTTCCCTTGTTGCTTCTGAAAACATCACGACTGGCTGGAGAGGGGAGGACTTAGAGCTCGTGTTTGAAGCAGCTCCATCAGTCGTATCGGAGTGATGCACGACACGTCTGCTTGTAGAACCTTAAGAGGTCACATGTGATGGACAGTTACAGGTTAAGTGGTCATTAGTTGTTTACTCTCTCTCTCTCTCTCTCTCTCTCTCTCTCTCTCTCTCTCTCTCTCTCTCTCTCTCTCTCTCTCTCTCTCTCTCTCTCTCTCTCTCTCTCTCTCTCTCTCTCTTTCTTTCTCTCTCCCTCCTTCTCTCTCCCTCCTTCTCTCTCCCTCCTTCTCTCTGTACTCCAGTTAGATCAAACACTGAGATACGACTAAGGGCCTGGAAATAGAGTTAAGATCTTCGCAGTAGTATAGCATTGGCTGGAAGGGTCGATAGCTCTCAAGCACGATAGGCGAGAGGGAGAGAATTAATGTTCAAGTGTAGCATCAACCAGTCGAAGGATAAGGACATCGGGGGAGGGAGTACGAATGTTGGAGGAGATTGCTTCATGTTTTGTTGGGTGTTGGTGAAGATTATTGAGTGTTTTGGTAGAGATATTGTTTCTGGTGGACGAGGTGATTGTGGTGCCAGTGGAGTGAGGGCATTCTCAGTCGTCCTGGTGGCAGCAGGTCGGGGTACTGGTTTAGGCTTCGTGGGCGTCTGTCAAGACACTTCTGAGTACTGGTGCAGGGGGTGTGGGAGCGTGGAAGGTGTGAGGATATACACCTGATAACTGTGAGTGGAAAAGCTCACTTGTTTTGCTCGTCTCGCGGTAGTGTTTCAGTGGGATACGGAGCTACATGGGTGTTGTGCTTTGTATAACAATCCACCAACCCCACACATACAATAATTCACCAACCCCACACACATACAACAATCCACCAACCCCACAAACACACATAACACATATAACAATCCACCAACCACACACACACAAAAACAGGTCCATGATAGGGCCTAATAATTAATGAGAGCAGTATCAAAGAGTCGGGTCCAGCGACCCGACTCTCTGCTTTATCCACCAACCACACACACACAAAAACAGGTCCATGATAGGGCCTAATAATTAATGAAAGCAGTATCAAAGAGTCGGGTCCAGCGACCCGACTCTCTGCTTTATGCCAGACAAAGTTACCTACACATGAGAGAAAAACTGTGGGGGTCTTTTTTTACGCTTCGTACACAATTAAAAAAGCGTTGAAAATTTAATAGTTTGGTAATGGAGTTTTAAGAGTTTAGGACAACTTTTTTTGTTTGGAAAGTTGAGAGGTATTGATTGGTGGAGGCTGAGAATGGCTGCTACTACTACTGCGTGACACCCGGAACTTTCTGATGGTCTCTTGTTACTGGTTACTGCTCCCATTACCTGTTTTACTTCTCTTGCTGCTTCTGTTGTTATTGCTTCTGTTATTACTACTTTTAACTACTTTTATTACTTTTATATCTTAATATCTGTTATTACTACTTTTACCTACTTTTATATCTTAATATCTTTTAATATCTTTTATTACTACTTTTTGCTGCTATTACAGTAGTTATTAACGCTATGTCAGCGATGTGTTCTGTACTGTCAGTCCTATTTAACCTTCTATGTCAACTCTCTTTAGCTAATTGTGTCAACTCTGTATTGCGTACTGTGAAACTTTTATAACATGTATAAATATGTCCTTGTGTAGGCTTAATGAGACAACCTTGACTTTATGAATGTCATATTATGCGGGGGTTAAACTTTGGTTCTTGGGTCCCGCCTCTTACCTGTCAAGCAACTGGTGTCCTGAGCCTACTGGGCTCTTATCATGTCTACATTTGAAACTGTGTATGGAGTCAGCCTTCACCACATCATTGCCTAATGCATTCCATTTGTTTCTTTCTAACGTTCCTGTGGCTCATTGGGTACTCCCTTTCCACCTGTGTCTCCGTGTTAGTGTATCACCCGTGTCAAAGATATGTGTCACACTCTGGGTGATTACTTGTAATGTAACTATGTGTCACTCTCTGGGTGAACACAGGTTACGTATACTGAACCAGCTGTCTTTTCTCTCGAATTTCCTCCTGTAATTAACAATCTACCGTGACTGAGCGATGAACGCTGACTTACGGTCACATTGAGGGAGTATTGAACTTTAGAGACACATATGAATCACCTCGTTTAGTGTACAAATCATCTTTTTCTCGGGGTATTTTCATCTATTACATGTGTGGTACAAATATGGCCAAACTTAAACTACAAACCAAAAGTTTAGAAAACTGTCCTCAGCCACCAAAATTGAAATTATGGGTTTAAAAACACACACATAACATTTTAAACTCATATATTTTGTTGTGACGCGTCGGTAAAACACGTGAAGAATCAAAACACCGCCGACAAGAGACGCGAGAACATCTGCAAATGAAAGCGCAGCTGACATGTTGGGAGTTTAATCAGGTAATGGGTGAGGAGCAGAGCAGCTGGGAATGAAGCAGCTGCCGGCAAATAGGTCCCGGTGAATGACACACCTGTATAGGATCTCTGACCGAAAATGTGAGCGGGTGTGTGGTGATGGCTGGAGGCTGGCAGCCAGGCTGCACGGTAGAATTTACTAAGAACAGAAGACATTTTTACATGTAAACTGAAGCAAACTACAGACCACAAACTCTCATTCGTGTGGTGGGAGAGGGGGGGGGGAGGAGGGCGACTGGGAGGGGGAAGAATATGGGGGTTTGTTAGGGGTGTGGGGAGTGAGAGTGGGGTGGGGTTTGGGGTGGGAGTGGGCGGAGTTGGGAGCTGAGGGGAGGGAAGGACTGAAGGGTGGGGGGGGACTGAGGGGAGGGAAGGGCTGATGAGCTGGGATAGACTTTAAGGGGGGGGCTGAAGGGCAGATTGGGGGGGGGCTGAAGGGCAGATTGGGGGGGGGTCTGAGAGATCAAGAGTGGGCTTAGGACTTGAGGGGGGGAGGGGGGAGAAGGGGCTAAGGTGATAAAGAATGAATATAATTAATATCATGTTTTCACTTCACTCCATTTTATCCTAAATGTAAATTCACAAAATAAATCAAATATTTTAATAGATAAACTTCCTAAAGGTGTCTCAGGTAGGCACACCAAGAATTACAGATGTTATGTATGTCACAGCGATTACAAATGTGTGAATGTTATTCTTAAGAATAAGACATAATATACAGCAACTTTCTTCCTGCTCTCCCCACCCCCCCTTCCTGTTTAGAAATAAGAATATATATAAATTGTAAAAATAATAGAGTGTGCGAGGCACAGGCGGGGGGGGGGGGGGGGGGGGCAGCGTGAAGTGGACAACCTCTCGACCGACCCGCCACCCAAGTTCCTATAATCCTGCCTTAATCTGGTCTTACGCCGAGGCGCCGAGGAGAGAGGAAGTGAGGGGAGAGGAGCAGGAGGAAGGAAGTAGTGAGGGGGAGAGGTAGAGAGAGGAGACGAGAGCCGGAGAGTTTAATAGGAAGGAAGCAACGAGGGGAATGGTTGTTTTTTCAGTTTATTTTCTCCGACAGACCTGGCTATTCATTTACAACGGTAACCAATATATATATATATATATATATATATATATATATATATATATATATATATATATATATATATATATATATATATATATATATATATATATATATCATGCCAACATGCGATGGTGTCCAAAGGGATTTAAATCTCAATTCTGTTTTCTTCAGCAGCTAAACAATTCATTCGAATATCACTGACTATTTTCTGGGTGTTAGTTACAACAATGCCGTTCAGTGCTCTGCGTCACAATGTATATAATTCCACTGCCTTTGTCTTTTAAGAATTGAGTGGCAAGGAGTGGACAGTTGGGTTTGAATCGTAAAAGTACATTTAATGTCACGTTTCATCACTGTATGAACGAGAGAAGATTGAGTAAATATATTACCTGGTTATCCTGTACATCTTCCACCTTCTTCTACAGAGTCGTCAGTTTAACTGTTAGTTTAACACTGATACACATTCTCACAAAAGCACTCAGTGGTGCATTTCATTGTTAACCGTCTTAATAATGTAGCGTGTACACGATCTTTCTTGATTGTCACGAAATCTACTTATAGTTTCCAGTTATCCCATGGATTAATTGGCTGATTAACCATTAACTAAATTGGGTACATGTTTAATAATTTGATGGAATTAGTTACCCTATAAAACCAAAATATGTAATCAAACAACTCTCCTCTTCTATAGACCTCATATGACTGTACCATATTTTAAAAACTTACTTTGAAATGCCCTGTGTTGCCGAGATCTAATTGATGCACACCCGCCGAAAACTGTGCTAATCGGCCAGTTTCTCACGCATGATAGGTAATTTCAACTCAATGGGCAGAGATGAAGGTAAGTGGAAGGAAAGATGGAGATGAGTGGCAGTAGAGACATAGTAATGTATCCAAAGAACACGTGACATAAGATCAAGAAATTGATTAAAAGGAGTAAGTGGAGCTGAAGAAAAAGATAGAGGAGAAGATAAGCAATATTCGGAGAGGAGAAAAGCGCAAAAAAGTAGAAGGGATAAAATTAGGACAAGTCCTCCGTCCTTGTACTAGGCGCAGTAAATCATGTTGTTCTCCTCCTCGTACTTCTCAATTTGTCAGAGTTTTACATATTTCATTCTTAAAAGTGTATAGTAAAGAATGACTGAAAAAACTGAGAACCAGGCTCTTTAAAAGTGTTGTGTGTACTCGCCCTCAGAGACATTACTCTCCTTAATGTGTGTGTGTGTGTGTGTGTGTGTGTGTGTGTGTGTGTGTGTGTGTGTGTGTGTGTATTTGCATGCGCGCGTGCGTGTTTGTGTATGTAAATAATTATGCTTTTTCCATAAATAAATATAATGCGTGTGAGGGTCAGTATGAAACATGTTACGGGACCATTTTTCTTTTTAATATTAATTCTTTACTGTAAAGGACAAGACTGAAATATTGCGAACACTGATGCATGGCTGAGGATGAAGGGGCGGGGAGGAGGGGAAGGGGAGGGAATCAGGGGAAGAGGAGGAGAATAGTGGGAGGGGAGGATGGGAAAGGGGAGGAGAATGGAAACACGTGATTGAAGACGGGAAAGAAAATTTGAAGAAAATAAAGCTATTCGGAAAATGAATTGAGAAAATAATGGCAATCATTTAAATACAACAGAGAGAGAGAGATCGAGAGAGAGAGAGAGCGAGAGAGAGGAGAGAGAGAGAGGATCGAGAGAGAGAGAGAGAGAGAGATAGAGAGGAGACAGAGAGAGAGACGAGACAGAGACAGATACAGAGACAGAGACAGAGATAGAGAGAGAGAGAGAGAGAGAGAGAGAGGAGAGAGATAGAGATAGAGAGAAGACGAGACAGACAGAGACAGAGAGAGAGAGACAGAGACAGAGAGACAGAGACATAAGAGACAGAGACAGAGACAGACAGAGACAGAGACAGAGACAGAGAGAGACATGAGACAGAGACAGAGACAGAGACAGAGACAGAGACAGAGAGACAGAGACAGGATAGACAGAGACAGATAGAGAGACAGAGAGAGAGATACAGAGAGAGAGAGAGACAGACGAGAGAGACAGAGAGAGAGAGAGGCGAGAGAGAGAGAGAGGAGAAGAGAGAGAGAGAAGAGATGATAGAGAGAGAGGCGGTGGGTGGGGGAAATGGGGAGCAAGACCCTGGCACCGCCTGGTAACCCATTTAGTATAATAGCTCTGTTGTTGTTGTTGTTGTTTTAGATGCAGCTGCTCGGACAATGGTGAGTCCGTCGTGGACTTACCTGGCACAGGAGCGGGGCTGTAACTCATGATAAATCTATAAATTTAAATATCTGTCTGTTTGAGGTTGGACTTAAGAAATTTGGGGTTATCTTAACCCATCTTTGCACCCTGATTTGTCTGGAGTACATTGTTGGGTCGTAATTGGTCTAAGTGAATCAACTGTCACTTGACATTCCAACTGGAAGCTTGTCTTGTTTCTTCATTAGACTCAGGATTATTATTATTTCCTTCATTTCTGTTTTTATGTGTATAATATAAAACATTATGCACTCATATCCTCAAAAATTTCTAACAAATTCTAACTTTCATGCCTTGCCAGCAGTTAGCTAAAATACACAAGCAGTGTTGGTGATGGTGGGAGGTAGGTGACCTCCCTCACATACCTGGTCGCTCCTTAGTAGGTGTGAGGTAGGCAGGTGAGGGAGACTGCCAGCTCCCGGGGGGTGGGGGGAGGGAGAGGTGAGAGAGAGAGAGAGTGAGAGTGAGAGAGATTGCAGACATGAGGGTGGTGGGAGGTAAGTGGCGAGCTATCAGCTGGCGAGTGGACTTGATGGGAGAGTGAGAGAGGGGGAGAGGAGATGAAGAGAGAGAGGGAGGGAGAGGTAAAGAGAGCAATAGCACTATATACATCTAAATATAATAAGATATCTAAGAGCCAGAACTGCATTACTTGGCCTAGTATGCGAGGTCCGATTTACCTAACAGGCACGAGGGTTTTCGTTATTTTCAAATATTTCTTTCCAAATTGGTTCTTTTCTAACAATAATAACAATAGTATAACAGGAACATGGATTACCGACTTAGTTATGTTAGGTTAATTAGGGATGGTTGATAAAATTTCTGTTTTAGTCAAAATAAACAAAATTATTCATATTTTTAGTAAAATATACAAATAAATAAAAATATTTACAAACTAAAATATTTTAGTAAAATATACATATATATATATATATATATATGTCGTACCTAATAGCCAGAACGCACTTCTCAGCCTACTATGCAAGGCCCGATTTGCCTATTAAGCCAAGTTTTCATGAATTAATTGTTTTTCGACTACCTAACCTACCTAACCTAACCTAACCTAACTTTTTCGGCTACCTAACCAAACCTAACCTATAAAGATAGGTTAGGTTAGGTTAGGTAGGGATGGTTAGGTTCGGTCATATATCTACGTTAATTTTAACTCCAATAAAAAAAAATTGACCTCATACATAATGAAATGGGTTGATTTATCATTTCATAAGAAAAAAATTAGAGAAAATATATTAATTCAGGAAAACTTGGCTTATTAGGCAAATCGGGCCTTGAATAGTAGGCCAAAAAGTGAGTTCTGGCTACTAGGTACGACATATATATATATATATATATATATGCGAACAAGCCTGAATGGTCCCCAGGACACTCACTTCTGGGGTGTGAGTTTTCAGTTATATATATATATATATATATGTCGTACCTAGTAGCCAGAACGCACTTTTCTGCCTAATATGCAAGGCCCGATTTGCCTAATAAGCCAAGTTTTCATGAATTAATGTTTTTTCGACTACCTAACCTACCTAACCTAACCTAACCTAACGTTTTCGGCTACCTAACCTAACCTAACCTATAAAGATAGGTTAGGTTAGGTTAGGTAGGGTTGGTTAGGTTCGGTCATATATCTACGTTAATTTTAACTCCAATAACAAAAAATTGACCTCATACATAATGAAATGGGTAGCTTTATCATTTCTTAAGAAAAAAAATTGAGAAAATATATTAATTCAGTAAAACTTGGCTTATTAGGCAAATCAGGCCTTGCATAGTAGGCTGAGAAGTGAGTTCTGGCTACTAGGTACGACATATATATATATATTGTTCTTTCAGACATATGTTATTAAATATGACCGAAGGGTTTCAATGATGTTAACAATAATCTTCTTTTTACTTCTTACATTTTTCACCTTAAGAGGAAGTTTAATAATTAGCATTCAACAGTTCATTTTATACTTTAAATTGCCTTGTCCCACGACTTTAAGTGAAGCAGTTCTCTGAAATACTTTAACATCTTCAGAGGCAGAATAAAAATTAATTCAAATTAGCAGAGAGAGCAGCTACGAGCAGCTAAGAGTAAAAGGAAGAGACGAGCAGTCAGCGGAGGCAAGCTTTATACAGAGCGACAGACAGCTGACTGAGCCCAAGAGTTGAAGTCCAGCCTCTCACGCACCAACATATGAGTATACATAGGTGAGAACACAACAAACAAACAAACCTGAGCGTACAGGCTCAGAAAATATGCAGAAATGTTCTGCAGCGTTATTTTCTGAGATTAAAACAGGTGTCAGGCAGCAAAGTTTTATTCACATATGTTAAAAAGAAATTAAAGCAAGTTTACATTTGTATGCATCAAGTGCTGTGAAAATTTAAATAGTAAAGAAACACATTAACAAAAAGTAAATTAAACGTACTTACATATTTGGGAAGTTTTATTTGTAGTAATTGTGTCGTCGAAGCTGAAGAATCAGTAGCAGCTGCTGCAGCAGTATACTCAGTAGCAGCTGCTGCAGCAGTATACTCAGTAGCAGCTGCTGCAGCAGTATACTCACTAGCAGCTGCTGCAGCAGTATACTCAGTAGCAGCTGCTGCAGCAGTATACTCAGTAGCAGCTGCTGCAGCAGTATAATCAGTAGCAGCTGCTGCAGCAGTACACTCAGTAGCAACAAGAGAAGCAGTAGTAATAATAGTAATGTTCAACCAAGTAGCACTGGTAAACTACGCCTGAAAAAGCTGTGCCTGGCGGTTCTCTGGTGCTCGGTAGGGTAGACGGAAGTGCCACACCAGATAGGGGTAAACGGGAGTGCCACACCTGATAGGGGTAGACGGGAGTGCCACACCTGGTAGAGTAGACGGGAGTGCCACACCTGATAGGGGTAGACGGGAGTGCCACACCTGATAGGGGTAGACGGGAGTGCCACACCTGGTAGAGTAGACGGGAGTGCCACACCTGATAGGGGTAGACGGGAGTACCACACCTGGCAGAGTAGACTAGAGGTACATTAAGATGCAAGTCTTTCACCTTGTCCTCCAGGTATGGTGTTGAGGAAGGAAGAAGACTTGACGGAAGCAAAGAAAGAGAACTCAACACCCGCACTTATAACAACGATTACAACAGCAAAATCAAGATGAACAAGAACAGGGGTCAATATTAAGAACAAGAAGGATATTAACAACAAGAATAGGAAGAAAGAGACGACCTGAAATAACAAAATAAATTACGTACAAATATGATCAGGAAAGGATCAGTGATAAAGAGGAAAACAAGAAGGAGTAGATAAGAAGAGGGAACAGACAAACAAACAAACACCACCCTGGGAAGAAAGAGGAAAAACGAAATACAGCTTCAAACAGTAAACCAAAAATTAACTATTTCTAATTTTGTTAATCATATATGCTAATCTGAACCACAATTTAGAGTTCACTTTCCAGTTCACCTTCCAGAGCTTACAGTGAGGGCGTGAACCACATAACTGGCACATGTTCACTGGATATGTTCTTAAATCTCATAATGATGTTATTCACTTGGAAAATCTAGCAAGGAATGACAGAGCTTCTTATCAAGAGAGACTTAAGATCACTGAAGATTAATTATCTTCAAAGGCGTCGAGGGAGGGAAGATAGTATTACCGTGGTCAAATGATTGAAAGGTACAGACAGACGGAGGTATAGGTGAACTTAACAAATTAAAACAGAACTCGTAACAAGGAAATTAAAGCAAGACAAACTCTCTGAAACTTTGTGTTTAAAAGAGTTATAAGTCAACATTGATTCGTTAATAAATCTATAATTTACTATAACCGAATGATAAATAGAATTATTGGAGCAAATATTCTAATAACTTAAAAACGGCACAGGCAGGTATAGTGTTGAAGACAATTATGTGTAAACGGAACCCACCATGTATATGTCAGTATACTTAGAACATGTATTTCGTCTCTGCCCGAAACTCTGCGCGTACTAGTGGCTTTACAAGAATGTTATTACTATGCTATGTATCCTCACAATCCCAATGTACCTTCTTGTATATATATAAATATATAAATAAATAAATGTATACCTTCCGTGCTAGAACTGTGGGCTTAAAACTAACATCTCACAGATTGCTGAGTGAGTATTGGCTTCGGAGACTTTTCCAACCAGTCTCATCCAAAATCAAATTTGAGGAATATTCGCCAAGATTAATCTACATGCTTCAACACAATGCCTCAGAATGCTCCAAAGTTGGATTATTAGCGTGCAAACAAACTTGGAGACGGACCAACATCATCGACACAGGAACAAACTTTATGAAGTTTTGCTAAGTTATAATCAGACCGAAACACTTGGCTTGCTTGGACAAATGCACTCCATGCAATGAGGCAACATGATTGAATATAAGTCTGTATCTTAATTACAAGAAAACGTTTCAGAATGAATTTCATATGTGTGATCTCCCTACCACACTTGCCGGCAGAGAAATACCGCGAGAATACCTGGTTGATACCTGGTTGATGGGGTTCTGGGAGTTCTTCTACTCCCCAAGCCCGGCCCGAGGCTAGACTTGACTTGTGAGAGTTTGGTCAACAAGGCTGTTGCTTGAAGCGGCCTGCAGGCCCACATACCCACCACAGCCCGGTTGGTCCGGCACTCCTTGAAGGAATAAATCTAATTTCCTCTTAAAGATGTCCACGGTTGTTCCGGCAATATTTCTTATGCTCGCTGGGAGGGTGTTGAACAATCGTGGACCTCTGATGTTTATACAGTGTTCTCTGATTGTGCCTATGGCACCTCTGCTCTTCACTGGCTCTCAAGTGCAGAATCAAGAGTGCAACTCAACCTGACACTTTAAAGTCGCCAAAATAAACTATCAACGACATACGTTAACAAACAACATGTATATCAAGTCCCAGGTCAACGGTAAGTCTAATCTGAAGTGTTACAAGCGACGTCAGTAGGAAGAAACATCGAACCCAACACACTGGTTTCAGTTTCACACAGACAGTTTCAAGTGTAGATATGATAGAGTCCAATAGACTCAGGAACCTGTACACCTGTTGATTGACGGTTGAGAGGCGGGACCAAAGAGCCAGAGCTCAACCCGCTGCAAGTACAATTAGGTGAGTACTGGTGAGCACCTTAGACCAGGAGACCTGGACCCCGCCGGCCACCCGCGGCGACTAGTGACCCGATATTCTGGTGATTGTGGCAGGATTAATTGGCTTTTCGGGAGGAGGAAATCATCAAAGACTTGTCCTGCGGGGTCGCGCGCCAATTTAGAACTATGGCTGGATTTCCAACTTGGTAGAATTTGCGAACAGATGATGAATTGGGAATTTATTGCAACGGCAGTAACTAAAAAAAAACCTGTAATCACTGATAATTCATTTGATTTGGGGAAATTAATCTGAAATTAAATTAATACAACAGGGAAGCTAAGTAAAGAAAACAGCTTACTTATTTTATTACGATCAAATGTTAAATTGACTGGCATTAGCAATCTTGGTCAATGTTGATACGTGTTTACTGATACTGAGTTAAACAGAGCTGAGCAAATAGAGGATATGGAACGGAACGCGGTAGAGAACTTACCCATTCGATCGTTGTTCGTATTAGAAACACTTTGTAGTATATTGTAATATTCTCTCTCTCTCTCTCTCTCTCTCTCTGTCTGTCTCATAACACATATATCATGTGTTTAATTGACGACGTTTGGGTCCGTCCTGAACCTTTATCACGTCATCCACGTTATTGTGACGTCGTCTGCGTATATCAGCATGTTTTATAAGGCAAAGTAACGCTTGCTAATAAGTTGAGTGGACAGTTGAGTTGGACAGTTGAGTGGACAGTTGAGTAATAAGTTGAGTGTCACTGTGGACAGCTTCAACTCCACTGGCCAATGGTTATGAAAGCATAACATTAATACTCTTGATCGTCTTATCACAATGTCCAGACCTCAGTCTGATACCATTTGTGGTATGACGTAAAGAAGGCACAAGCCGCCCAGACTGAAGGACATCTAGACTGTAGACAGTCTGCATGGATGGTCGCAAGTACTTATTGAGGCGCCTCAAACTTTTTTACCGTGCTACGAGAAGCTCTTTTTTTCATATGGCCAAAACCAAAGGAATATTACTGAAATATTAACTAAATTAATTTCATCAGTTTATATTGAGAAACATAACTAATGCATATACAGATTTGTGGCATCCAGTTCTAATAGTATTACATACACTGGATATTTACTTGCATACATATGGTCAAGCAGCATACATATTTACATCCAGTTTCCCCTCCTCTTCTTCCACTGAATACACACACACACACACACACACACACACACACACACACACACACACACACACACACACACACACACACACACACACACACACACACACACACACACACACACACACACACACATATCCACATATAAACGCGTCCATCTTCACCCCCCTTACACATATACCCCCTCCCCCCTCCTCCTCCCCACACAAACAGCTCCGGTAAGCTAACAACGGGAGAGCGGCGTCTGGTCCCGCATTAATGCAATATGCCGATGCCTACAGCAGGTTGATATGCAAATTCTTGTTCATCAGCGCGTGTACACTTTGTCGCGCGAGCGTGATAAGCGCGGCGGCCGCTCTGTTACCCGGACACAACGCCTTTTCCGGCCGTGGTGTGGTGTTGGCTTCACTTGACCTCACACGGATTTAACCGGCCATCACATGTTTGCCGAGCTCGGGAGACATCTCCCGTCACGCAGGGTGCAGTCGCACCTCCACAGATCTCCAGTATCAGCTCTTGATACTGGTAATGGCTCAAAAGGGCCACCACTTACGGGCTATTCATGCCCGTGCCACCTCTTGGGTGGCTTAATCTTCATCAGTCATCAATCAGTTTGCCGAGTGATGCAGTGTCGGCTCTCTGGTCGGCCCGTCACCTAGTCCGACCAACAGTGGGTAAATATAAGCTGGATGTGTCACCCACATTACTTGGAACGTTTGAAGGAAGGATTATCGGGATCAGTTATGAACGGCGAGACGTTTAAGTGAGAAGTTGATGATAAATACAGACCAATGAAGGTGTTTGAGGAAGGAGTAGATGAAAGAGAAATGAAGGGAGTGTGATGTAAGAACGTAGAGGAGAATCTGGTAGCAAAATAAGAGAAATGAATAACACACATTTCCTCCCGAGTGATGAATTACGCTAATCATGTGATTCGGCAACGTTGTTATATATTATATCACATCGCTAGCACATCCCCTTCAAACACCCTCCACAACCCATCTCTCACAACCCGACCCGACACATCTTCTGATGTAAACATCTCAGACTTCAAATTGTAGTGCTGACGTATCTTACTCCAGCAGCGGAGTTAAGGATTAGGTTAAGGTTAAAGCCAAAGGTTAAGGATTAACCTTTGACTGAGAGATAATTAACCCGTTAAACTGTCCAGGTAGAGGGCCATGTTTGTAAAGGAGGAAATGTATGTTTATCTCTCAGAATATGTACTAACACGATGTACTGAACGGGGTGAGAATAGCTTGAGCTACCTCATCCCTTTGTGTGTATTTTACCTCAATAAACTTATTTCAGTTTCAGTTTCCGGACCATGTGACCCAAGCAGCGAACACTGTGCTCTACTTGCTCAATCCTTAATAATTGCGCTGCTGTTGCTCTTCGGTTCGTTAACGAGCAATTCTAAACGATGGCTCCTAAATAAGAAAAAAATGTAGTCTGGTTAATTAATGGGAAACTGGA
>NW_025559553.1:95000-98346 GCF_020424385.1 Procambarus clarkii
GTTATTTGCTTAGCTAAACGAACTAAAGGATTCAGTTCATGAACTGATCATGTGCCTCTGTAACCCTTTACACCACCGCCCATGGGATGGGTATGGGGTGTATAATAAAGACTGAAATTGAATTCCCCATATTCCCAGTATTATGTCGCTGATATCCTTCACTAGAGTCCTGTGTTTCTCAGGACGTGGGAGAGGTTACCCCTACGCCTTACCCGGCCTCTCTCCCTCTCACTTTCATCTTATCATTGTCAGTCCTTTCTTGGCGTATATTAGCATATTACCTCCTCGACAAGGACCTCCGAGGACACCACACTGACGGCTTTGGTACCATCCTTTGTTGCGTTAGTAGTACGTATTATTGTTTATGGATCATAATATGGTTACTATTCTGTAATGTTTTAATATTCGTTCTCTCTCTCTCTCTCTCTCTCTCTCTCTCTCTCTCTCTCTCTCTCTCTCTCTCTCTCTCTCTCTCTCTCTCTCTCTCTCTCTCTCTCTCTCTCTCTCTCTCTCTCTCTCTCTCTCTCTCTCTCTCTCTCCCATTTCTCTTTCAATTTGATATATTCAGCCATATTTTTACAAGTTTATGTATATTGGAAATATATTCAAGAAGACTGTCATTATATTTGCATACATCTTCAACACATTTACGCCAAAGTACAAACCCATATCATAAACATGAAAGTTATTTGCTTCCAGTGAAGCCATAACTGCAGCGTTATGTGGAAATACTGAATAACAACATTGATTTTAAGCCTTGATATCTGTAATTTTGAATGAAGCCCATGCAGTAATAACTGCGGGATACCCACTGTGTCCTATACTTCGAAAGGCATCCTTTCTCCAAGCTTTTTGGAGAAAGGGGCGTTGGGCCTCGTCCATTCTCAATTATCTGTTATCTCAATTAACTGTTATCGTCGTCTGTTATCTCAATTCTGGGCTCGTGTTGTCTCTTCGTGTCCCTACCAAGTACTATAGAATCATTATATCTTAAAGCTTTCCTCCTCATAATTACTGCTATGTCAGCATTATTAGGACATTGGACTGTATCATTACCGAGTATCAAACCCACGATCTATTTTTCAATCTTAAGGATTTATTTTCCAGGAGGTTAAGACGCCACGGGAGACTGGCTCAGATTTTTGTAATCAATGTCTTGGCCGGAAAGTTTTGGCCCCGGCCCACTGGTGAGCGGTTTTGTTACCAGGCTTGCCGTCTGCTGGTCAAGTTTTCATATATATATATACGTATATATACGTATATATATATATATATATTATATATATATATATATATATATATATATATATATATTATATATATATATGAAACTTTACCAGATTATCAAATATGATAATCAGGTGATGAACAAATATATTGTTATATTAAGGCCTATATACAGGGATTGCTTGTAATAGAAATGACATGTCCAAATAGACAAAAACAGACAGTTAAATGAACGAGGAACTAAGCGAGAAAGAGAGAGGGAAATCGAGAAAGTTAGAATGTATCGGCATTCGGTAATAGACTTGTAAATCGTGAAGACAAAAGTCGTTTTGGTGAGACTCTGGAGCAGTTTCAGCTCAGCAGGACACAATATCTGAGAGCCGTAATCAACGTATGAGAGAATAGTCTCGCTGGTTTTCCTCTTTTGTCATTATTTCTATTGTCCTGCTTTATTACACCACGTTTTCTGTCCAACTCTTTGTATCTCTCTCATCCCTACCTCTTGATTTTTCTCCGTTTTCAGTGACTTCTATATTTTACACACAGAAATCACAATAGCGTGATGTATCAAATGAACAAATCCACAAGGGCTGTGATCCTCGTCACGGCCCCTGTGCATTTGTTCTATATGTTGACCAGACCACACACTAGAAGGTGAAGGGACGGCGACGTTTCGGTCCGTCCTGGACCATTCTCAAGTTGATTTGATCGACTTGAGAATGGTCCAGGACGGACCGAAACGTCGTCGTCCCTTCACCTTCTAGTGTGTGGCCTGGTCAACATACTTTAGCCACGTTATTGTGACTCATCGCCTTGTTCTATATTTTGTTTCTCGCACTTTTTCTTATTAGTTTGTGTCCCTTACTGTTGCTATCGCTCACCAACATGTCTTCTAATGTTTCATCACTCCGCATTGGCCATTGTCTTTAGACCGAGGCCGGGCTTTCACCACCAACTGCGTTATTTTAAGAGCTTGACGGTCGATTGTCACTAACAAGACATGGTTGGCGTCGACGATTCACCGAGGAAAAGTCACGACTTTAATTTTTTACGCAGTCTTAAAAAAACTCACTACGGAACGCCAGCAGAAGAAAATGTACGGCAGTGTATGTAGTAACTCACCTGTGTTTATGAGAATAGATCTTCAGCTCCTGGGCCCCTTAGTTTTAGCTCATCCATCGTGTGGTGAGCGGTGGCTCCCGACCCTCTTGTGTCCCGTCATATTTGTTTATGTAATTAGTTAGTTGTATTTTCGGGGAATGAGCCACAGCTCTTGGGTCCCGCTTCTTAAATAATTCTACTGGTGAATTGGTTCCAGAGCCTATTGGGCTCTGTTGTAGCCACATTTAAAGCTGTGTATGGAGTCTGCCTCCATCATTTTACTTCTTAGCACAGTCCAATTGTTTACGACTCTGAAAACAAATATTTTTAATGTCTTTGTGTCTCCTTTGGACAGTTAGTTTCCAGCTGTGGTCCCTTGTTCGTGCAGTACCTGTGCTAAATAGTCCATCCTTGTCTACCTGTCTATTACCTTGATGATTTTGTGTGTGGTAACCATGTCTTCCTTGTTTCTTCTCTCTTCCAGTAACGTGAGGCTTAACACCTGTAGTCTTTCCTCATAGCTCATAACTCTCAGCTCTGGGACAAGTCTAGTGGCATAACTCTGAACTTTCTCCAGTGAGGATTCCATGCTGGTGCCGCATATTCCAGAATTCATCTGCTAAACTATGTACAAGATTCTGGATTCTCTCTCTCTCTCTCTCTCTCTCTCGTTCTCTCTCTCTCTCTCGTCTCTCTCTCTCTCTCTCTCTCTCTCTCTCTCTCCTCTCTCTCTCTCTCTCTCTCTCTCTCTCTCTCTCTCTCTCTCTCTCTCTCTCTCTCTCTCTCTCTCTCTCTCTCTCTCTCTCTCTCTCTCTCTCTCTCTCTCTCTCTCTCTCTCTCTCTCTCTCTCTCTCCTCTCTCTCTCTCTATCTCTCTCTCTCTCTCTCTCTCTCTCTCTCTCTCTCTCTCTCTCTCTTCGTCTCGTCTCGTCTCCTCCCTCTCTCTCCTCTCTCTCCTCATCTCTCTCTCGTCTCTCTCTCTCTCTCTCATTCTCTCTCTCTCCTCTCTCTACTCTCTC
>NW_025559554.1:0-20926 GCF_020424385.1 Procambarus clarkii
TTGAAACTGAAAATAGGTGCAGAGAGTCAGAATTCGGCTCAAAAATCACGCTCAGGAGTCAAATTTCCGACATTTCAGACATTTTGAAAACTGCAGGGGGGTTTGGGCAAAATATGACCCATCGCCGTTTTCAGTAATTGGCATATTTTCGGTATAAAAAGTCGTAATTTGAAACTGAAAATAGGTGCAGAGAGTCAGAATTCGGCTCAAAAATCACGCTCAGGAGTCAAATTTCCGACATTTCAGACATTTTGAAAACTGCAGGGGGGTTTGGGCAAAATATGACCCATCGCCGTTTTCAGTAATTGGCATATTTTCGGTATAAAAAGTCGTAATTTGAAACTGAAAATAGGTGCAGAGAGTCAGAATTCGGCTCAAAAATCACGCTCAGGAGTCAAATTTCCGACATTTCAGACATTTTGAAAACTGCAGGGGGGTTTGGGCAAAATATGACCCATCGCCGTTTTCAGTAATTGGCATATTTTCGGTATAAAAAGTCGTAATTTGAAACTGAAAATAGGTGCAGAGAGTCAGAATTCGGCTCAAAAATCACGCTCAGGAGTCAAATTTCCGACATTTCAGACATTTTGAAAACTGCAGGGGGGTTTGGGCAAAATATGACCCATCGCCGTTTTCAGTAATTGGCATATTTTCGGTATAAAAAGTCGTAATTTGAAACTGAAAATAGGTGCAGAGAGTCAGAATTCGGCTCAAAAATCACGCTCAGGAGTCAAATTTCCGACATTTCAGACATTTTGAAAACTGCAGGGGGGTTTGGGCAAAATATGACCCATCGCCGTTTTCAGTAATTGGCATATTTTCGGTATAAAAAGTCGTAATTTGAAACTGAAAATAGGTGCAGAGAGTCAGAATTCGGCTCAAAAATCACGCTCAGGAGTCAAATTTCCGACATTTCAGACATTTTGAAAACTGCAGGGGGGTTTGGGCAAAATATGACCCATCGCCGTTTTCAGTAATTGGCATATTTTCGGTATAAAAAGTCGTAATTTGAAACTGAAAATAGGTGCAGAGAGTCAGAATTCGGCTCAAAAATCACGCTCAGGAGTCAAATTTCCGACATTTCAGACATTTTGAAAACTGCAGGGGGGTTTGGGCAAAATATGACCCATCGCCGTTTTCAGTAATTGGCATATTTTCGGTATAAAAAGTCGTAATTTGAAACTGAAAATAGGTGCAGAGAGTCAGAATTCGGCTCAAAAATCACGCTCAGGAGTCAAATTTCCGACATTTCAGACATTTTGAAAACTGCAGGGGGGTTTGGGCAAAATATGACCCATCGCCGTTTTCAGTAATTGGCATATTTTCGGTATAAAAAGTCGTAATTTGAAACTGAAAATAGGTGCAGAGAGTCAGAATTCGGCTCAAAAATCACGCTCAGGAGTCAAATTTCCGACATTTCAGACATTTTGAAAACTGCAGGGGGGTTTGGGCAAAATATGACCCATCGCCGTTTTCAGTAATTGGCATATTTTCGGTATAAAAAGTCGTAATTTGAAACTGAAAATAGGTGCAGAGAGTCAGAATTCGGCTCAAAAATCACGCTCAGGAGTCAAATTTCCGACATTTCAGACATTTTGAAAACTGCAGGGGGGTTTGGGCAAAATATGACCCATCGCCGTTTTCAGTAATTGGCATATTTTCGGTATAAAAAGTCGTAATTTGAAACTGAAAATAGGTGCAGAGAGTCAGAATTCGGCTCAAAAATCACGCTCAGGAGTCAAATTTCCGACATTTCAGACATTTTGAAAACTGCAGGGGGGTTTGGGCAAAATATGACCCATCGCCGTTTTCAGTAATTGGCATATTTTCGGTATAAAAAGTCGTAATTTGAAACTGAAAATAGGTGCAGAGAGTCAGAATTCGGCTCAAAAATCACGCTCAGGAGTCAAATTTCCGACATTTCAGACATTTTGAAAACTGCAGGGGGGTTTGGGCAAAATATGACCCATCGCCGTTTTCAGTAATTGGCATATTTTCGGTATAAAAAGTCGTAATTTGAAACTGAAAATAGGTGCAGAGAGTCAGAATTCGGCTCAAAAATCACGCTCAGGAGTCAAATTTCCGACATTTCAGACATTTTGAAAACTGCAGGGGGGTTTGGGCAAAATATGACCCATCGCCGTTTTCAGTAATTGGCATATTTTCGGTATAAAAAGTCGTAATTTGAAACTGAAAATAGGTGCAGAGAGTCAGAATTCGGCTCAAAAATCACGCTCAGGAGTCAAATTTCCGACATTTCAGACATTTTGAAAACTGCAGGGGGGTTTGGGCAAAATATGACCCATCGCCGTTTTCAGTAATTGGCATATTTTCGGTATAAAAAGTCGTAATTTGAAACTGAAAATAGGTGCAGAGAGTCAGAATTCGGCTCAAAAATCACGCTCAGGAGTCAAATTTCCGACATTTCAGACATTTTGAAAACTGCAGGGGGGTTTGGGCAAAATATGACCCATCGCCGTTTTCAGTAATTGGCATATTTTCGGTATAAAAAGTCGTAATTTGAAACTGAAAATAGGTGCAGAGAGTCAGAATTCGGCTCAAAAATCACGCTCAGGAGTCAAATTTCCGACATTTCAGACATTTTGAAAACTGCAGGGGGGTTTGGGCAAAATATGACCCATCGCCGTTTTCAGTAATTGGCATATTTTCGGTATAAAAAGTCGTAATTTGAAACTGAAAATAGGTGCAGAGAGTCAGAATTCGGCTCAAAAATCACGCTCAGGAGTCAAATTTCCGACATTTCAGACATTTTGAAAACTGCAGGGGGGTTTGGGCAAAATATGACCCATCGCCGTTTTCAGTAATTGGCATATTTTCGGTATAAAAAGTCGTAATTTGAAACTGAAAATAGGTGCAGAGAGTCAGAATTCGGCTCAAAAATCACGCTCAGGAGTCAAATTTCCGACATTTCAGACATTTTGAAAACTGCAGGGGGGTTTGGGCAAAATATGACCCATCGCCGTTTTCAGTAATTGGCATATTTTCGGTATAAAAAGTCGTAATTTGAAACTGAAAATAGGTGCAGAGAGTCAGAATTCGGCTCAAAAATCACGCTCAGGAGTCAAATTTCCGACATTTCAGACATTTTGAAAACTGCAGGGGGGTTTGGGCAAAATATGACCCATCGCCGTTTTCAGTAATTGGCATATTTTCGGTATAAAAAGTCGTAATTTGAAACTGAAAATAGGTGCAGAGAGTCAGAATTCGGCTCAAAAATCACGCTCAGGAGTCAAATTTCCGACATTTCAGACATTTTGAAAACTGCAGGGGGGTTTGGGCAAAATATGACCCATCGCCGTTTTCAGTAATTGGCATATTTTCGGTATAAAAAGTCGTAATTTGAAACTGAAAATAGGTGCAGAGAGTCAGAATTCGGCTCAAAAATCACGCTCAGGAGTCAAATTTCCGACATTTCAGACATTTTGAAAACTGCAGGGGGGTTTGGGCAAAATATGACCCATCGCCGTTTTCAGTAATTGGCATATTTTCGGTATAAAAAGTCGTAATTTGAAACTGAAAATAGGTGCAGAGAGTCAGAATTCGGCTCAAAAATCACGCTCAGGAGTCAAATTTCCGACATTTCAGACATTTTGAAAACTGCAGGGGGGTTTGGGCAAAATATGACCCATCGCCGTTTTCAGTAATTGGCATATTTTCGGTATAAAAAGTCGTAATTTGAAACTGAAAATAGGTGCAGAGAGTCAGAATTCGGCTCAAAAATCACGCTCAGGAGTCAAATTTCCGACATTTCAGACATTTTGAAAACTGCAGGGGGGTTTGGGCAAAATATGACCCATCGCCGTTTTCAGTAATTGGCATATTTTCGGTATAAAAAGTCGTAATTTGAAACTGAAAATAGGTGCAGAGAGTCAGAATTCGGCTCAAAAATCACGCTCAGGAGTCAAATTTCCGACATTTCAGACATTTTGAAAACTGCAGGGGGGTTTGGGCAAAATATGACCCATCGCCGTTTTCAGTAATTGGCATATTTTCGGTATAAAAAGTCGTAATTTGAAACTGAAAATAGGTGCAGAGAGTCAGAATTCGGCTCAAAAATCACGCTCAGGAGTCAAATTTCCGACATTTCAGACATTTTGAAAACTGCAGGGGGGTTTGGGCAAAATATGACCCATCGCCGTTTTCAGTAATTGGCATATTTTCGGTATAAAAAGTCGTAATTTGAAACTGAAAATAGGTGCAGAGAGTCAGAATTCGGCTCAAAAATCACGCTCAGGAGTCAAATTTCCGACATTTCAGACATTTTGAAAACTGCAGGGGGGTTTGGGCAAAATATGACCCATCGCCGTTTTCAGTAATTGGCATATTTTCGGTATAAAAAGTCGTAATTTGAAACTGAAAATAGGTGCAGAGAGTCAGAATTCGGCTCAAAAATCACGCTCAGGAGTCAAATTTCCGACATTTCAGACATTTTGAAAACTGCAGGGGGGTTTGGGCAAAATATGACCCATCGCCGTTTTCAGTAATTGGCATATTTTCGGTATAAAAAGTCGTAATTTGAAACTGAAAATAGGTGCAGAGAGTCAGAATTCGGCTCAAAAATCACGCTCAGGAGTCAAATTTCCGACATTTCAGACATTTTGAAAACTGCAGGGGGGTTTGGGCAAAATATGACCCATCGCCGTTTTCAGTAATTGGCATATTTTCGGTATAAAAAGTCGTAATTTGAAACTGAAAATAGGTGCAGAGAGTCAGAATTCGGCTCAAAAATCACGCTCAGGAGTCAAATTTCCGACATTTCAGACATTTTGAAAACTGCAGGGGGGTTTGGGCAAAATATGACCCATCGCCGTTTTCAGTAATTGGCATATTTTCGGTATAAAAAGTCGTAATTTGAAACTGAAAATAGGTGCAGAGAGTCAGAATTCGGCTCAAAAATCACGCTCAGGAGTCAAATTTCCGACATTTCAGACATTTTGAAAACTGCAGGGGGGTTTGGGCAAAATATGACCCATCGCCGTTTTCAGTAATTGGCATATTTTCGGTATAAAAAGTCGTAATTTGAAACTGAAAATAGGTGCAGAGAGTCAGAATTCGGCTCAAAAATCACGCTCAGGAGTCAAATTTCCGACATTTCAGACATTTTGAAAACTGCAGGGGGGTTTGGGCAAAATATGACCCATCGCCGTTTTCAGTAATTGGCATATTTTCGGTATAAAAAGTCGTAATTTGAAACTGAAAATAGGTGCAGAGAGTCAGAATTCGGCTCAAAAATCACGCTCAGGAGTCAAATTTCCGACATTTCAGACATTTTGAAAACTGCAGGGGGGTTTGGGCAAAATATGACCCATCGCCGTTTTCAGTAATTGGCATATTTTCGGTATAAAAAGTCGTAATTTGAAACTGAAAATAGGTGCAGAGAGTCAGAATTCGGCTCAAAAATCACGCTCAGGAGTCAAATTTCCGACATTTCAGACATTTTGAAAACTGCAGGGGGGTTTGGGCAAAATATGACCCATCGCCGTTTTCAGTAATTGGCATATTTTCGGTATAAAAAGTCGTAATTTGAAACTGAAAATAGGTGCAGAGAGTCAGAATTCGGCTCAAAAATCACGCTCAGGAGTCAAATTTCCGACATTTCAGACATTTTGAAAACTGCAGGGGGGTTTGGGCAAAATATGACCCATCGCCGTTTTCAGTAATTGGCATATTTTCGGTATAAAAAGTCGTAATTTGAAACTGAAAATAGGTGCAGAGAGTCAGAATTCGGCTCAAAAATCACGCTCAGGAGTCAAATTTCCGACATTTCAGACATTTTGAAAACTGCAGGGGGGTTTGGGCAAAATATGACCCATCGCCGTTTTCAGTAATTGGCATATTTTCGGTATAAAAAGTCGTAATTTGAAACTGAAAATAGGTGCAGAGAGTCAGAATTCGGCTCAAAAATCACGCTCAGGAGTCAAATTTCCGACATTTCAGACATTTTGAAAACTGCAGGGGGGTTTGGGCAAAATATGACCCATCGCCGTTTTCAGTAATTGGCATATTTTCGGTATAAAAAGTCGTAATTTGAAACTGAAAATAGGTGCAGAGAGTCAGAATTCGGCTCAAAAATCACGCTCAGGAGTCAAATTTCCGACATTTCAGACATTTTGAAAACTGCAGGGGGGTTTGGGCAAAATATGACCCATCGCCGTTTTCAGTAATTGGCATATTTTCGGTATAAAAAGTCGTAATTTGAAACTGAAAATAGGTGCAGAGAGTCAGAATTCGGCTCAAAAATCACGCTCAGGAGTCAAATTTCCGACATTTCAGACATTTTGAAAACTGCAGGGGGGTTTGGGCAAAATATGACCCATCGCCGTTTTCAGTAATTGGCATATTTTCGGTATAAAAAGTCGTAATTTGAAACTGAAAATAGGTGCAGAGAGTCAGAATTCGGCTCAAAAATCACGCTCAGGAGTCAAATTTCCGACATTTCAGACATTTTGAAAACTGCAGGGGGGTTTGGGCAAAATATGACCCATCGCCGTTTTCAGTAATTGGCATATTTTCGGTATAAAAAGTCGTAATTTGAAACTGAAAATAGGTGCAGAGAGTCAGAATTCGGCTCAAAAATCACGCTCAGGAGTCAAATTTCCGACATTTCAGACATTTTGAAAACTGCAGGGGGGTTTGGGCAAAATATGACCCATCGCCGTTTTCAGTAATTGGCATATTTTCGGTATAAAAAGTCGTAATTTGAAACTGAAAATAGGTGCAGAGAGTCAGAATTCGGCTCAAAAATCACGCTCAGGAGTCAAATTTCCGACATTTCAGACATTTTGAAAACTGCAGGGGGGTTTGGGCAAAATATGACCCATCGCCGTTTTCAGTAATTGGCATATTTTCGGTATAAAAAGTCGTAATTTGAAACTGAAAATAGGTGCAGAGAGTCAGAATTCGGCTCAAAAATCACGCTCAGGAGTCAAATTTCCGACATTTCAGACATTTTGAAAACTGCAGGGGGGTTTGGGCAAAATATGACCCATCGCCGTTTTCAGTAATTGGCATATTTTCGGTATAAAAAGTCGTAATTTGAAACTGAAAATAGGTGCAGAGAGTCAGAATTCGGCTCAAAAATCACGCTCAGGAGTCAAATTTCCGACATTTCAGACATTTTGAAAACTGCAGGGGGGTTTGGGCAAAATATGACCCATCGCCGTTTTCAGTAATTGGCATATTTTCGGTATAAAAAGTCGTAATTTGAAACTGAAAATAGGTGCAGAGAGTCAGAATTCGGCTCAAAAATCACGCTCAGGAGTCAAATTTCCGACATTTCAGACATTTTGAAAACTGCAGGGGGGTTTGGGCAAAATATGACCCATCGCCGTTTTCAGTAATTGGCATATTTTCGGTATAAAAAGTCGTAATTTGAAACTGAAAATAGGTGCAGAGAGTCAGAATTCGGCTCAAAAATCACGCTCAGGAGTCAAATTTCCGACATTTCAGACATTTTGAAAACTGCAGGGGGGTTTGGGCAAAATATGACCCATCGCCGTTTTCAGTAATTGGCATATTTTCGGTATAAAAAGTCGTAATTTGAAACTGAAAATAGGTGCAGAGAGTCAGAATTCGGCTCAAAAATCACGCTCAGGAGTCAAATTTCCGACATTTCAGACATTTTGAAAACTGCAGGGGGGTTTGGGCAAAATATGACCCATCGCCGTTTTCAGTAATTGGCATATTTTCGGTATAAAAAGTCGTAATTTGAAACTGAAAATAGGTGCAGAGAGTCAGAATTCGGCTCAAAAATCACGCTCAGGAGTCAAATTTCCGACATTTCAGACATTTTGAAAACTGCAGGGGGGTTTGGGCAAAATATGACCCATCGCCGTTTTCAGTAATTGGCATATTTTCGGTATAAAAAGTCGTAATTTGAAACTGAAAATAGGTGCAGAGAGTCAGAATTCGGCTCAAAAATCACGCTCAGGAGTCAAATTTCCGACATTTCAGACATTTTGAAAACTGCAGGGGGGTTTGGGCAAAATATGACCCATCGCCGTTTTCAGTAATTGGCATATTTTCGGTATAAAAAGTCGTAATTTGAAACTGAAAATAGGTGCAGAGAGTCAGAATTCGGCTCAAAAATCACGCTCAGGAGTCAAATTTCCGACATTTCAGACATTTTGAAAACTGCAGGGGGGTTTGGGCAAAATATGACCCATCGCCGTTTTCAGTAATTGGCATATTTTCGGTATAAAAAGTCGTAATTTGAAACTGAAAATAGGTGCAGAGAGTCAGAATTCGGCTCAAAAATCACGCTCAGGAGTCAAATTTCCGACATTTCAGACATTTTGAAAACTGCAGGGGGGTTTGGGCAAAATATGACCCATCGCCGTTTTCAGTAATTGGCATATTTTCGGTATAAAAAGTCGTAATTTGAAACTGAAAATAGGTGCAGAGAGTCAGAATTCGGCTCAAAAATCACGCTCAGGAGTCAAATTTCCGACATTTCAGACATTTTGAAAACTGCAGGGGGGTTTGGGCAAAATATGACCCATCGCCGTTTTCAGTAATTGGCATATTTTCGGTATAAAAAGTCGTAATTTGAAACTGAAAATAGGTGCAGAGAGTCAGAATTCGGCTCAAAAATCACGCTCAGGAGTCAAATTTCCGACATTTCAGACATTTTGAAAACTGCAGGGGGGTTTGGGCAAAATATGACCCATCGCCGTTTTCAGTAATTGGCATATTTTCGGTATAAAAAGTCGTAATTTGAAACTGAAAATAGGTGCAGAGAGTCAGAATTCGGCTCAAAAATCACGCTCAGGAGTCAAATTTCCGACATTTCAGACATTTTGAAAACTGCAGGGGGGTTTGGGCAAAATATGACCCATCGCCGTTTTCAGTAATTGGCATATTTTCGGTATAAAAAGTCGTAATTTGAAACTGAAAATAGGTGCAGAGAGTCAGAATTCGGCTCAAAAATCACGCTCAGGAGTCAAATTTCCGACATTTCAGACATTTTGAAAACTGCAGGGGGGTTTGGGCAAAATATGACCCATCGCCGTTTTCAGTAATTGGCATATTTTCGGTATAAAAAGTCGTAATTTGAAACTGAAAATAGGTGCAGAGAGTCAGAATTCGGCTCAAAAATCACGCTCAGGAGTCAAATTTCCGACATTTCAGACATTTTGAAAACTGCAGGGGGGTTTGGGCAAAATATGACCCATCGCCGTTTTCAGTAATTGGCATATTTTCGGTATAAAAAGTCGTAATTTGAAACTGAAAATAGGTGCAGAGAGTCAGAATTCGGCTCAAAAATCACGCTCAGGAGTCAAATTTCCGACATTTCAGACATTTTGAAAACTGCAGGGGGGTTTGGGCAAAATATGACCCATCGCCGTTTTCAGTAATTGGCATATTTTCGGTATAAAAAGTCGTAATTTGAAACTGAAAATAGGTGCAGAGAGTCAGAATTCGGCTCAAAAATCACGCTCAGGAGTCAAATTTCCGACATTTCAGACATTTTGAAAACTGCAGGGGGGTTTGGGCAAAATATGACCCATCGCCGTTTTCAGTAATTGGCATATTTTCGGTATAAAAAGTCGTAATTTGAAACTGAAAATAGGTGCAGAGAGTCAGAATTCGGCTCAAAAATCACGCTCAGGAGTCAAATTTCCGACATTTCAGACATTTTGAAAACTGCAGGGGGGTTTGGGCAAAATATGACCCATCGCCGTTTTCAGTAATTGGCATATTTTCGGTATAAAAAGTCGTAATTTGAAACTGAAAATAGGTGCAGAGAGTCAGAATTCGGCTCAAAAATCACGCTCAGGAGTCAAATTTCCGACATTTCAGACATTTTGAAAACTGCAGGGGGGTTTGGGCAAAATATGACCCATCGCCGTTTTCAGTAATTGGCATATTTTCGGTATAAAAAGTCGTAATTTGAAACTGAAAATAGGTGCAGAGAGTCAGAATTCGGCTCAAAAATCACGCTCAGGAGTCAAATTTCCGACATTTCAGACATTTTGAAAACTGCAGGGGGGTTTGGGCAAAATATGACCCATCGCCGTTTTCAGTAATTGGCATATTTTCGGTATAAAAAGTCGTAATTTGAAACTGAAAATAGGTGCAGAGAGTCAGAATTCGGCTCAAAAATCACGCTCAGGAGTCAAATTTCCGACATTTCAGACATTTTGAAAACTGCAGGGGGGTTTGGGCAAAATATGACCCATCGCCGTTTTCAGTAATTGGCATATTTTCGGTATAAAAAGTCGTAATTTGAAACTGAAAATAGGTGCAGAGAGTCAGAATTCGGCTCAAAAATCACGCTCAGGAGTCAAATTTCCGACATTTCAGACATTTTGAAAACTGCAGGGGGGTTTGGGCAAAATATGACCCATCGCCGTTTTCAGTAATTGGCATATTTTCGGTATAAAAAGTCGTAATTTGAAACTGAAAATAGGTGCAGAGAGTCAGAATTCGGCTCAAAAATCACGCTCAGGAGTCAAATTTCCGACATTTCAGACATTTTGAAAACTGCAGGGGGGTTTGGGCAAAATATGACCCATCGCCGTTTTCAGTAATTGGCATATTTTCGGTATAAAAAGTCGTAATTTGAAACTGAAAATAGGTGCAGAGAGTCAGAATTCGGCTCAAAAATCACGCTCAGGAGTCAAATTTCCGACATTTCAGACATTTTGAAAACTGCAGGGGGGTTTGGGCAAAATATGACCCATCGCCGTTTTCAGTAATTGGCATATTTTCGGTATAAAAAGTCGTAATTTGAAACTGAAAATAGGTGCAGAGAGTCAGAATTCGGCTCAAAAATCACGCTCAGGAGTCAAATTTCCGACATTTCAGACATTTTGAAAACTGCAGGGGGGTTTGGGCAAAATATGACCCATCGCCGTTTTCAGTAATTGGCATATTTTCGGTATAAAAAGTCGTAATTTGAAACTGAAAATAGGTGCAGAGAGTCAGAATTCGGCTCAAAAATCACGCTCAGGAGTCAAATTTCCGACATTTCAGACATTTTGAAAACTGCAGGGGGGTTTGGGCAAAATATGACCCATCGCCGTTTTCAGTAATTGGCATATTTTCGGTATAAAAAGTCGTAATTTGAAACTGAAAATAGGTGCAGAGAGTCAGAATTCGGCTCAAAAATCACGCTCAGGAGTCAAATTTCCGACATTTCAGACATTTTGAAAACTGCAGGGGGGTTTGGGCAAAATATGACCCATCGCCGTTTTCAGTAATTGGCATATTTTCGGTATAAAAAGTCGTAATTTGAAACTGAAAATAGGTGCAGAGAGTCAGAATTCGGCTCAAAAATCACGCTCAGGAGTCAAATTTCCGACATTTCAGACATTTTGAAAACTGCAGGGGGGTTTGGGCAAAATATGACCCATCGCCGTTTTCAGTAATTGGCATATTTTCGGTATAAAAAGTCGTAATTTGAAACTGAAAATAGGTGCAGAGAGTCAGAATTCGGCTCAAAAATCACGCTCAGGAGTCAAATTTCCGACATTTCAGACATTTTGAAAACTGCAGGGGGGTTTGGGCAAAATATGACCCATCGCCGTTTTCAGTAATTGGCATATTTTCGGTATAAAAAGTCGTAATTTGAAACTGAAAATAGGTGCAGAGAGTCAGAATTCGGCTCAAAAATCACGCTCAGGAGTCAAATTTCCGACATTTCAGACATTTTGAAAACTGCAGGGGGGTTTGGGCAAAATATGACCCATCGCCGTTTTCAGTAATTGGCATATTTTCGGTATAAAAAGTCGTAATTTGAAACTGAAAATAGGTGCAGAGAGTCAGAATTCGGCTCAAAAATCACGCTCAGGAGTCAAATTTCCGACATTTCAGACATTTTGAAAACTGCAGGGGGGTTTGGGCAAAATATGACCCATCGCCGTTTTCAGTAATTGGCATATTTTCGGTATAAAAAGTCGTAATTTGAAACTGAAAATAGGTGCAGAGAGTCAGAATTCGGCTCAAAAATCACGCTCAGGAGTCAAATTTCCGACATTTCAGACATTTTGAAAACTGCAGGGGGGTTTGGGCAAAATATGACCCATCGCCGTTTTCAGTAATTGGCATATTTTCGGTATAAAAAGTCGTAATTTGAAACTGAAAATAGGTGCAGAGAGTCAGAATTCGGCTCAAAAATCACGCTCAGGAGTCAAATTTCCGACATTTCAGACATTTTGAAAACTGCAGGGGGGTTTGGGCAAAATATGACCCATCGCCGTTTTCAGTAATTGGCATATTTTCGGTATAAAAAGTCGTAATTTGAAACTGAAAATAGGTGCAGAGAGTCAGAATTCGGCTCAAAAATCACGCTCAGGAGTCAAATTTCCGACATTTCAGACATTTTGAAAACTGCAGGGGGGTTTGGGCAAAATATGACCCATCGCCGTTTTCAGTAATTGGCATATTTTCGGTATAAAAAGTCGTAATTTGAAACTGAAAATAGGTGCAGAGAGTCAGAATTCGGCTCAAAAATCACGCTCAGGAGTCAAATTTCCGACATTTCAGACATTTTGAAAACTGCAGGGGGGTTTGGGCAAAATATGACCCATCGCCGTTTTCAGTAATTGGCATATTTTCGGTATAAAAAGTCGTAATTTGAAACTGAAAATAGGTGCAGAGAGTCAGAATTCGGCTCAAAAATCACGCTCAGGAGTCAAATTTCCGACATTTCAGACATTTTGAAAACTGCAGGGGGGTTTGGGCAAAATATGACCCATCGCCGTTTTCAGTAATTGGCATATTTTCGGTATAAAAAGTCGTAATTTGAAACTGAAAATAGGTGCAGAGAGTCAGAATTCGGCTCAAAAATCACGCTCAGGAGTCAAATTTCCGACATTTCAGACATTTTGAAAACTGCAGGGGGGTTTGGGCAAAATATGACCCATCGCCGTTTTCAGTAATTGGCATATTTTCGGTATAAAAAGTCGTAATTTGAAACTGAAAATAGGTGCAGAGAGTCAGAATTCGGCTCAAAAATCACGCTCAGGAGTCAAATTTCCGACATTTCAGACATTTTGAAAACTGCAGGGGGGTTTGGGCAAAATATGACCCATCGCCGTTTTCAGTAATTGGCATATTTTCGGTATAAAAAGTCGTAATTTGAAACTGAAAATAGGTGCAGAGAGTCAGAATTCGGCTCAAAAATCACGCTCAGGAGTCAAATTTCCGACATTTCAGACATTTTGAAAACTGCAGGGGGGTTTGGGCAAAATATGACCCATCGCCGTTTTCAGTAATTGGCATATTTTCGGTATAAAAAGTCGTAATTTGAAACTGAAAATAGGTGCAGAGAGTCAGAATTCGGCTCAAAAATCACGCTCAGGAGTCAAATTTCCGACATTTCAGACATTTTGAAAACTGCAGGGGGGTTTGGGCAAAATATGACCCATCGCCGTTTTCAGTAATTGGCATATTTTCGGTATAAAAAGTCGTAATTTGAAACTGAAAATAGGTGCAGAGAGTCAGAATTCGGCTCAAAAATCACGCTCAGGAGTCAAATTTCCGACATTTCAGACATTTTGAAAACTGCAGGGGGGTTTGGGCAAAATATGACCCATCGCCGTTTTCAGTAATTGGCATATTTTCGGTATAAAAAGTCGTAATTTGAAACTGAAAATAGGTGCAGAGAGTCAGAATTCGGCTCAAAAATCACGCTCAGGAGTCAAATTTCCGACATTTCAGACATTTTGAAAACTGCAGGGGGGTTTGGGCAAAATATGACCCATCGCCGTTTTCAGTAATTGGCATATTTTCGGTATAAAAAGTCGTAATTTGAAACTGAAAATAGGTGCAGAGAGTCAGAATTCGGCTCAAAAATCACGCTCAGGAGTCAAATTTCCGACATTTCAGACATTTTGAAAACTGCAGGGGGGTTTGGGCAAAATATGACCCATCGCCGTTTTCAGTAATTGGCATATTTTCGGTATAAAAAGTCGTAATTTGAAACTGAAAATAGGTGCAGAGAGTCAGAATTCGGCTCAAAAATCACGCTCAGGAGTCAAATTTCCGACATTTCAGACATTTTGAAAACTGCAGGGGGGTTTGGGCAAAATATGACCCATCGCCGTTTTCAGTAATTGGCATATTTTCGGTATAAAAAGTCGTAATTTGAAACTGAAAATAGGTGCAGAGAGTCAGAATTCGGCTCAAAAATCACGCTCAGGAGTCAAATTTCCGACATTTCAGACATTTTGAAAACTGCAGGGGGGTTTGGGCAAAATATGACCCATCGCCGTTTTCAGTAATTGGCATATTTTCGGTATAAAAAGTCGTAATTTGAAACTGAAAATAGGTGCAGAGAGTCAGAATTCGGCTCAAAAATCACGCTCAGGAGTCAAATTTCCGACATTTCAGACATTTTGAAAACTGCAGGGGGGTTTGGGCAAAATATGACCCATCGCCGTTTTCAGTAATTGGCATATTTTCGGTATAAAAAGTCGTAATTTGAAACTGAAAATAGGTGCAGAGAGTCAGAATTCGGCTCAAAAATCACGCTCAGGAGTCAAATTTCCGACATTTCAGACATTTTGAAAACTGCAGGGGGGTTTGGGCAAAATATGACCCATCGCCGTTTTCAGTAATTGGCATATTTTCGGTATAAAAAGTCGTAATTTGAAACTGAAAATAGGTGCAGAGAGTCAGAATTCGGCTCAAAAATCACGCTCAGGAGTCAAATTTCCGACATTTCAGACATTTTGAAAACTGCAGGGGGGTTTGGGCAAAATATGACCCATCGCCGTTTTCAGTAATTGGCATATTTTCGGTATAAAAAGTCGTAATTTGAAACTGAAAATAGGTGCAGAGAGTCAGAATTCGGCTCAAAAATCACGCTCAGGAGTCAAATTTCCGACATTTCAGACATTTTGAAAACTGCAGGGGGGTTTGGGCAAAATATGACCCATCGCCGTTTTCAGTAATTGGCATATTTTCGGTATAAAAAGTCGTAATTTGAAACTGAAAATAGGTGCAGAGAGTCAGAATTCGGCTCAAAAATCACGCTCAGGAGTCAAATTTCCGACATTTCAGACATTTTGAAAACTGCAGGGGGGTTTGGGCAAAATATGACCCATCGCCGTTTTCAGTAATTGGCATATTTTCGGTATAAAAAGTCGTAATTTGAAACTGAAAATAGGTGCAGAGAGTCAGAATTCGGCTCAAAAATCACGCTCAGGAGTCAAATTTCCGACATTTCAGACATTTTGAAAACTGCAGGGGGGTTTGGGCAAAATATGACCCATCGCCGTTTTCAGTAATTGGCATATTTTCGGTATAAAAAGTCGTAATTTGAAACTGAAAATAGGTGCAGAGAGTCAGAATTCGGCTCAAAAATCACGCTCAGGAGTCAAATTTCCGACATTTCAGACATTTTGAAAACTGCAGGGGGGTTTGGGCAAAATATGACCCATCGCCGTTTTCAGTAATTGGCATATTTTCGGTATAAAAAGTCGTAATTTGAAACTGAAAATAGGTGCAGAGAGTCAGAATTCGGCTCAAAAATCACGCTCAGGAGTCAAATTTCCGACATTTCAGACATTTTGAAAACTGCAGGGGGGTTTGGGCAAAATATGACCCATCGCCGTTTTCAGTAATTGGCATATTTTCGGTATAAAAAGTCGTAATTTGAAACTGAAAATAGGTGCAGAGAGTCAGAATTCGGCTCAAAAATCACGCTCAGGAGTCAAATTTCCGACATTTCAGACATTTTGAAAACTGCAGGGGGGTTTGGGCAAAATATGACCCATCGCCGTTTTCAGTAATTGGCATATTTTCGGTATAAAAAGTCGTAATTTGAAACTGAAAATAGGTGCAGAGAGTCAGAATTCGGCTCAAAAATCACGCTCAGGAGTCAAATTTCCGACATTTCAGACATTTTGAAAACTGCAGGGGGGTTTGGGCAAAATATGACCCATCGCCGTTTTCAGTAATTGGCATATTTTCGGTATAAAAAGTCGTAATTTGAAACTGAAAATAGGTGCAGAGAGTCAGAATTCGGCTCAAAAATCACGCTCAGGAGTCAAATTTCCGACATTTCAGACATTTTGAAAACTGCAGGGGGGTTTGGGCAAAATATGACCCATCGCCGTTTTCAGTAATTGGCATATTTTCGGTATAAAAAGTCGTAATTTGAAACTGAAAATAGGTGCAGAGAGTCAGAATTCGGCTCAAAAATCACGCTCAGGAGTCAAATTTCCGACATTTCAGACATTTTGAAAACTGCAGGGGGGTTTGGGCAAAATATGACCCATCGCCGTTTTCAGTAATTGGCATATTTTCGGTATAAAAAGTCGTAATTTGAAACTGAAAATAGGTGCAGAGAGTCAGAATTCGGCTCAAAAATCACGCTCAGGAGTCAAATTTCCGACATTTCAGACATTTTGAAAACTGCAGGGGGGTTTGGGCAAAATATGACCCATCGCCGTTTTCAGTAATTGGCATATTTTCGGTATAAAAAGTCGTAATTTGAAACTGAAAATAGGTGCAGAGAGTCAGAATTCGGCTCAAAAATCACGCTCAGGAGTCAAATTTCCGACATTTCAGACATTTTGAAAACTGCAGGGGGGTTTGGGCAAAATATGACCCATCGCCGTTTTCAGTAATTGGCATATTTTCGGTATAAAAAGTCGTAATTTGAAACTGAAAATAGGTGCAGAGAGTCAGAATTCGGCTCAAAAATCACGCTCAGGAGTCAAATTTCCGACATTTCAGACATTTTGAAAACTGCAGGGGGGTTTGGGCAAAATATGACCCATCGCCGTTTTCAGTAATTGGCATATTTTCGGTATAAAAAGTCGTAATTTGAAACTGAAAATAGGTGCAGAGAGTCAGAATTCGGCTCAAAAATCACGCTCAGGAGTCAAATTTCCGACATTTCAGACATTTTGAAAACTGCAGGGGGGTTTGGGCAAAATATGACCCATCGCCGTTTTCAGTAATTGGCATATTTTCGGTATAAAAAGTCGTAATTTGAAACTGAAAATAGGTGCAGAGAGTCAGAATTCGGCTCAAAAATCACGCTCAGGAGTCAAATTTCCGACATTTCAGACATTTTGAAAACTGCAGGGGGGTTTGGGCAAAATATGACCCATCGCCGTTTTCAGTAATTGGCATATTTTCGGTATAAAAAGTCGTAATTTGAAACTGAAAATAGGTGCAGAGAGTCAGAATTCGGCTCAAAAATCACGCTCAGGAGTCAAATTTCCGACATTTCAGACATTTTGAAAACTGCAGGGGGGTTTGGGCAAAATATGACCCATCGCCGTTTTCAGTAATTGGCATATTTTCGGTATAAAAAGTCGTAATTTGAAACTGAAAATAGGTGCAGAGAGTCAGAATTCGGCTCAAAAATCACGCTCAGGAGTCAAATTTCCGACATTTCAGACATTTTGAAAACTGCAGGGGGGTTTGGGCAAAATATGACCCATCGCCGTTTTCAGTAATTGGCATATTTTCGGTATAAAAAGTCGTAATTTGAAACTGAAAATAGGTGCAGAGAGTCAGAATTCGGCTCAAAAATCACGCTCAGGAGTCAAATTTCCGACATTTCAGACATTTTGAAAACTGCAGGGGGGTTTGGGCAAAATATGACCCATCGCCGTTTTCAGTAATTGGCATATTTTCGGTATAAAAAGTCGTAATTTGAAACTGAAAATAGGTGCAGAGAGTCAGAATTCGGCTCAAAAATCACGCTCAGGAGTCAAATTTCCGACATTTCAGACATTTTGAAAACTGCAGGGGGGTTTGTGCAGCCAATCAAACTACAGTAATAGCTACATACATTGATGAGGTTCCTTATCTTATAGTACAGCAGGTTAGTCCACCAGGTATAACTAGGGTGTAGACACCAAATTATCCTCTTTGAGGTAGCTTCCATATCACCCAGTAACTGGTGCACAAATCTTGCATCCTCGTCTTGACCTGTCAAAAGTGCGCTAGCTGTAAAGCCAGAATCCTATATATGACAAGTATTTCAGAGAAAACTGTACATGGAACATGAAGACCTGGCTTAATTACCTTTAGTTTGAGGCTTCCACGTGATCTAACCGGGTCACCCTATATCCTGACATTAATGGCCATAAATGAATGATAAACGGGTTTCGGATAGACACTTAACTTGATATGTAGACAGCGTGTTGAAAAATGGTACACCTTTGGTTTCCATAACACTACGTCCAAGTAAATTTAACAGGAGCCGAATTTGCTCCCGTGTGAGCCTCTGGTCTCAATATAAAACAATGGCTGCATCTAACACTCCATTCTATTGACGTCTGGCCGACATTGTCCAGATATGATAGGAGCCAAATTTACTCCACACGTCTCGGAGGTGACACCACAATGGCTCCCTCCTTCCCCACTGACGCCTGGCCTACTTTGTCCAGATTTCAGAAAGTGATAGAAGGGTCACATTTACTCTACTTTAATATTGATAATTAAGTTAATTTATATAAGATGTTTTTATGATGGTAAAGTCCAAAGACTAATGTATTTAAGAATAATTCCCACCATAATAGGTGGTGGTTTATAATAGTGTGTGGTGATGATATCCCGTTTTCTTTAGATGGTAATTCCACTACAAGTTACGTTTTCTATGGGTAACTTGTTGGTAATACAGCAGCAAATATTATCTGTCTGTATGATTATTAAATGGTGTCGGATTTTCCGACATAATTCCCCAGGGGCTGCTCACGGGTCGAAGTCCTAATTAGAACAGACGAACACCGATACTCCTCCTTCGAATTATTAGATTAATTTGATGTTAGTAGTTAGTAATCACACATTTGTGCGTCTGATCGTACAGGACGGATGTCCCGTACTAGAGTTGCAGGGGTTAGAAGTCTAATGCGATTTCATTTCCCTGTCAACTCTTGAAAGGCTAATATTCAAGCCTAATTACATATTATTTAACCCAGAAGACTGGATGTGATCAAGTACTACAGTCAAGTATGATTCAGGGACTGCAGTGAGATCAGTGACATTAGATATAACTTGAAGTTTCTTCAGGTAACTGGTCACTGATATATAAACACTGAGGCCCATGGAATACATCTTGATTAAATAATAAATGTATCAAATCAGTCATCAGATTTATTGGGGTTTAATTTAGTTAATTGATTCAGAGGATTGAATAGCTCATCATTAAAGTAAAGTATGGTTCTGAGACTGCAGTGGGTTCAGTGACATTGGTCGCAGTGACTTGTAGCTGTTTTAGGCTACTGTTCACTGATTTGCCACTGAGGCCTCATGAACTCATCTCCAGCTTTAAATGATGATACTAACATCAACCTCTGTTGGTATAGTCAGCTGTAATCTCCTTAGTATAATGCTACTGGAGAAATATAATCAGCTGACAAATTTAGATTTCTACTGGTATTGTTTATCTGCAGGCATAGGTCTCCTCAGGCTTGATACTGGGCCTGAGAGTAATTTACCTCCTGCAGAGTTTAACATGGTTATACCCTGATATTTAGTAGGGCTACCAGTGAATTGATGGTAGTAGTCTGTCCCCACAAGGACAGCCATTTGGCATTTGATTTGCTCAAATTTACCTGCAGCTGCTTGATAATAGCTTTCCAGGTCAGCATAATCAACTTGAGATTGTTGTGACAAATCTTCACATTTCTTGATCTGTCTTGTTAAGTGGCCTTTAAGACCTGCAAGGGTTCTTTTCATTCTCCCTGCATTATCCATACTGGCTCGTTGGTGAAGCCTTGTGGGACTTGTACTTGGGCTGCTCATAATACTGAACAAACACTAATGGTAGCCTAGGGTAAATTCTGCACTCACTAGGCAATAATCCTACCTCTACTAGAGGTTAGCACTTAAAATTAATACACATTATATATATACAATCATACACACTAATGATTTGAGTGATAAACCAGTGTCACTGGAAGTACCTTTAGGTTAGCTCTTCTATATCACCCTAGGATGGAATAGACACTAATTAATCACTCAAAGGTGTAATGATCATAAGTAAATTATTATATATACACAACTCAACTCGAGTTGATAAAAATTACACCCAAAATAGGGTCTGGACCATTCATTAATGGTGTTAGGTTGTTCAATATAGTACAACTGACTATTGTAATAATGGGACTAGGATGAACAATAATAGTTCAACTAGTCATATCCTACCCTGTTGTGGGTTGGCAATTAGTAAATATTATACTGTGATCACTAGTGCAATATATATTAAATAATTCTCTATTTTGGAGAAATAATATACACAATTATTGATAATAGCCTCTTAATTAGCCTCTATGAAACTTCTAATATTATCAAGAAGTATTAAATATTATTATTGACCTCGCGAAATAAACTCCACAAAATTCGTAGATAATCTCTCGCGAAATGTAACACCACGAAATCCGTGAACAATCTCGCGAAGACACAGTCACTAATTAGGCTGGCTTCTATATTAGCGCTGTCATTTCACGAAATAACACGCCACCAAATATCTGTGGGTGTGCATGAAACCGCTGACGAAGCTGAACTGGGCTGAGGGAGGCTCCTGAGCTCCCTCGAGGCTACGCTGCCGTCTTGACTGCTGGCTTTGTTTAAATAACACTGCACTAGTATATTTAATGAATCCACTGGTTAACTGGTTCATCCGGTACTAAGATGACCAAATGTGGGTTCAAAGGACCGAATATTCCGGTTCCGAAGGTCCAAATAATTCGGTTTCGACCTGTGAGATTTATTTAATTTATATGAATTTATATTTACGTTAATTTATATACTTCGATAGCAATTTGTATAATGATAAGTGGACTGTATTTCTGCAATAATCTCATAATCTCACAAATCGATCCTCTACACATTAGGGGGTTTATTATATTAATATATATGCAGCCAATCAAACTACAGTAATAGCTACATACATTGATGAGGTTCCTTATCTTATAGTACAGCAGGTTAGTCC
>NW_025559555.1:0-28288 GCF_020424385.1 Procambarus clarkii
TCCAGGACTGGTCTGACATATGTGGTATATAATGTTCTGAAAGATTCCTTACACAAGTTTCTAAAGGCCGTTCTTATGTTAGCCAACCTGTGTGTTTACTAGTTGTGTTTTTTACGGGGGTTGAGCTTTGCTCTTTCGGCCCGCCTCTCAACTGTCAATCAACTGTTTACTAACTACTTTTTTTTTCCACACCCACACACACACACACACACCCCCCAGGAAGCAGCCCGTGACAGCTGACTAACTCCCAGGTACCTATTTACTGCTAGGTACCAGGGGTATTCAGGGTGAAAGAAACTTTGCCCATTTGTTTCTGCCTCGTGCGGGAATCGAACCCGCGCCACAGAATTACGAATCCTGCGCGCTATCCACCAGGCTACGAGGCCTGTGTGTGTGTGTGTGTGTGTGTACTCACCTAGTTTTACTCACCTAGTTGTGCTTGCGGGGAATGAGATTTGGCTCTTTGGTCCCGAATCTCAACTGACAATCAACTGGTGTACAGGTTCCTGAGCCTATTGGGCTCTGTCATATCTACATATGAAAATGTGTATGGAGTCAGCCTCCACCACATCCCTTCCTAATGCATTCCATTTACTCACTACTCTGGCACTGAAAATTCCAGGGACCTGCCCGAAACGCTACGCGTACTAGAGGCTGGACAAGAATGTAACAACTCTTGTATATATTTAAAAAAAAAAAGTTCTTTCTAATGTCTCTGTGGCTCATCTGGGTACTCAGCTTCCACCTGTGTCCAATTGTGCGTGTACCACCAGTGTTACATAATCCGTCCTTGTATACCCTGTCAATTCCTCTGAGAATTTTGTATGTGGTGTTCATGTCTCCCATTGCTCTTCTGTCTTCCAGCTACGTGAGGTGTACGTCTGTTACGGCTCTCTCGGGTCGCAACTGGGTTCTTTCTCTGATGTTAGTAGAGTTTGGGTATCCGGCCCCAAGCTAGTAGTGGCTTTCAAGGGGTGTGCTCCGTAACGCAAGTAAATTAAAGGGGAAGGGAGACAAAGGCAAAAACTTAATAATATAATTATCACCATCACCATAAATAATATATAGATTATCACACGGGGGGGGGGGGGAGGTATAAACACTTATGTACAATGTGGTCTTCCTCTGAAGACCCTGAACGTTCACGGTGCTCAAGACGAATGGTCCTGGTTCTCTTGTGGCCTCACGATGAATCCTTTGATTCCCTCGGCGAATCTACCCCGGCCACAGGCCAGCCAAATCACAGTCCCACTGGGTGCACCGTCGTGGAGGCCTTCAACCACAAATCCAGCCTTTAGCTGGCAGGTTCCAATCAGCTACGCTGGTTAGGCTACTCCACGACCGATACTAGAGTAGCGAGCCCTAGGCAGGAGCCTCGTGTGATCCCACAGATCACTCTCCTCGCCACAACACCTCAGTGGTTAGTCTTCTTTACTAGTCAGCCCCGGGTACGACAATTCCTCAACTGCCACGTCACAGGCAGGCTAACACAACAGTGTTCATCCGGGGGGTGACTCACAACTTCTGCAGCTAATACTTGGAGGCTATACGGCTGCCTTGGGTAGACTGATCCAACGTCCGATTCAGCAGTCCCAGGTCGACTCTGTAATCAGACACGTCATCAGTGCTAGTTACACTCTAGGGCACCTCACTTACAGGCTTAGACACAAACGCCCACCTATCCACTCCATAGATGGCGTGGCTGTCCAAGCGTCACCTCACCAGAGGTCAGCAGCGGCTGTGTTATGAGCTGATCAGGACGGGAAACTTGCCCTTGTGGCTGGTAATTCTCGTCCTCACTAGGTGGCGTCGTCCATTTGGAGGGGGTTTCGGGAGCTGACCCACAGATGGCGTGGTCGTCACTGCTCCATGCTCGGACGCTGGGCTCGGGTCCGTAACAACGTCATGCAGCCTTTCCTCGTAAATCATGCCTCTTAGTTCTGGGAATAGCCTAGTGGCATACCTCTGAACTTTTTCCAGCTTCGTCTTGTGCGTGACTAGGTACGGGCTCCATGCTGGGGCTGCATACTCCAGGATTGTGTGTGTGTGTGTGTGTGTGTGTGTGTATATACTCACCTAATTGTACTCACCTTATTGTGCTTGCGGGGGTTGAGCTTTGTCTCTTTGGTCCCGCCTCTCAATTGTCAATCAACTGGTGTACAGATTCCTTAGTCTACTGGGCTCTATTATAGCTACATTGGAAACTGTGTATGGATTCAGCCTCCACCACATCACTGCTTAGTGCATTCCATTTATTAACTACCCTGACACTGAAAAAATTCTTTCTAACGTCTCTGTGGCTTATCTGGGTACTAAGTTTCCACCTGTGTCCCCTCGTTCGTGTCCCACCCGCGCTTAAGAGTTTGTCTTTGTCCCCCCTGTCAATTCCCCTGACAATTTTGTAGGTGTTATCATGTCTCCTCTTACTCTTCTGTTTTCCAGGGACGTTATGTTCAGCTCCTTTAGCCTTTCCTCGTAGCTCATACCTCTCAGTTCCGGGACGAGCCTGGTGGCATACCGCTGAATCTTGTCTAACTTTGTCTTGTGTTTAACTAGGTATGGACTCCAGGCTGGAGCTGCATGTTCCAGGATTGGTCTGATATAAGTGATATACAGGGTCCTGAACGATTCCTTACACAAGTTTCTAAAGGCAGTTCTTATGTTAGCCAGTCTAGCACATGCCGCTGATGATATCCTTTTGACTTGAGTCTCTGGGAACAGGTTCGGTGTGATATCAACCCCCAGATCTTTCTCTATATTTGACTCTTGCAGGATTTCACCTCCCAGATGGTACCTTGTGTTCAGCCTCCTGCTCCCTTCGCCTAATTTCATTACCTTACACTTTTCTGAGTTCAACTTTGTCAGCCATTTTCTAGACTATTCCTCAAGTTTGTCCCGGTCATCCTGTAGTCTCTGTCAATCTTCATCCGTCTTGATTCTTCTCATAATTTTTGCATCATCAGCAAACATTGAAAGGAACGAATCTGTACCCTCCGGAAGATCGTTTACATATAATAGAAACAGGATGGGTCCAAGTACTGAGCCCTGTGGGACTCCGCTGGTGACATCTCGCCACTCTGATGTCTTTCCCCTCACCGTTACTCACTGCTTCCTGTTGTTTAAGTACTCCCTTATCCACTGGAGCACCTTCCCTTTTACTTCTGCCTGTTGCTCCAACTTTTTTAACAGCCTTTTATGGGGGACTGTGTCAAAGGCTTTCTGGCAGTCCAGGGAACTGCAGTCGGCCCACCCTTTTCTTTCCTGCCTAATTTTTGTTTTTCCTGGTCATAGAATTCTATTAAACCTGTGAGGCACGATTGACAATCTCTGAACCCATGTTGGTGGTACGTTACAAAGTTATTTCCCTCCAGATGCTCTACGAGCCTTTTCCCCAAGATCTTCTCCATCACCTTGCATGATATCCAAGTTAGGGGAAACTGGCCTGTAGTTCAGTGCCTCTTGCCTTTCACCCTTCTTGTATATTGATACTACATGAGCTGTCTTCCAACTTTCTGGTAGGTCTCCTGTTTCCAGTGACCTGTTATATACCATAGAGAGTGGCACACTTAGAGCTTCTGCACCTTCCTTTAGTATCCATGGGAAGATTCTCTCAGGCCCAGCAGCCTTTATCACATCTAGCTCCAGCAGACACCTTTTGACCTCATCACTGGTGAGGTCAAATTCCTCCAAGGATGCTTGGTTTGCCTCCTCCTGGGGCTTCTCCTTGTTCTATTGTGAAGACCTCCTGGAATATCTTGTTGAGTTCTTCACACACCTCCTTGTCATTCTATGTGTATTTGTTCTCCCTTTTTTTCAATTTAATCACTTGTTCCTTCACCGCTGTTTTCCTCCTGATGTGGCTGTGGAGCAGCTTTGGTTGGGTCTTGGCTTTACTAGCTATGTCATTTTCATACTGTCTCTCTGCTTCCCTCCTCACTCTGACGTACTCATTTCTGTTCTGAGGTACTCGGATGTACCCTGTTGCTGATATATGTAAATGATCTCCCAGAGGGTATTATTATAGTGTGGGTTGGTGGTGTTGTCGTCGCTGATCCTTCTTTCTGGACACCCCAACCCACAACTCGGTAGAGTGCTTATACTTTTTCAGGAGATCACATTGGGCACTTCTGGCTCTTGGAGAGGGGCTCAACGTCACACATTTAGGGGATGCGGCTCCAAAACTTAGCCTCGTTGTCACGTGCACACACCCACTCGAGCCACTGTGACTCCCCACTCTCTCTTTATGTGATACGATCTCCTCAATCCCCTTTGACTTGTTAGTTTTTAGTCCTACCCTGTCCACAGCGGTGGTTCTTGGTTCTTTCTCTCTCTCTCTCCTTCTTTACTATTTCCTGGGAAGCCTTACTAGGACAAGGTCAATCACCAGCAAATTTGAATACATTTACTGGACAGAGCACATACACAATACATATACACATATAATAATAATGAATCCTACACTTTGAATAAAAATCTCTGAATAAAACGAAAGTTAGTTAGTTTAGTTCATTTATTATGCACCCCATACCCATCTTGTGGGCAGTAGTGGAAAGGGTTACAGAGGCACATAATGGGCTCAGGGACTGAACCCCACAATTCATTTAGCTAAGCAAGTTACAATCTTGATGAGCTAGTTACAAAATTCAGTATAAGTCGTCACATCAACAATGGGTTCGAGATCGACCTCAAGTACAGGTTCTAAATTAAGCAACTGACATATGTGGAGAGCTAGTGTCACAATTGATATGTTTGTCCTGCACACCGCCCCCCATCCAGTGGGCAGCGGTGGATAGGTTACAATCACTTAGTTACTACCTACAGTTAGCAAACTGGGGATATTTGGCTAAAATTTCTGGTAGCAGATCATTTTGAATGAAATATTTACACATCGCTGGAACATTGGTTATAGAATTGTCTCTAAATTCACGTATCTTTTCGCACTCCATCACATAGTGACGGAGGGTGTGCGAATAATTTTGTTGACACAGTTTACATTTGGTCAGGTCTACATCAGCAGATAATGAGAATTCCCAGAGATACTTGTAACCGAGTCTAAGCCGAGCAGTAGTAACATCTAGAAGTCTGCTGATTTTATTGGATGATATAAGCTTTATTTGTGAATCTCAATTAATTAAACAATATATCACAGAGCCTGTAGGGTTCGGTGAGATGAGCGAAGAGACATGGGAGATTTTACTTAAGTACAGTACATGGTAGTTTAAGTAGCGAACGCATGTCAATGAATAACGAGTATATATAACAAAACTATTGTCCTATGAAGTCGATTTAACTTCCAAAAACATATTTTTTAATAAATGTTAAATGTTTTCTGGCAAGTTATGTTAGAATTTATTAAAAATACGTATTCTGCTTGTTAACATTATAATTTTAATTTGTGATAATTTGTGCAGAGAAGTGCGACAACTGGATATGCCAACAAACACTTTCCAAACAACGATATATCTTGGATAAGTCGCTCCACAACATTGACGCTTGGACCGTCAACTTCCTTTGATGCTACTTATTTACTTATTTCATAATGAAATTATATTAGTTTGGAGTAAATATATGTTTTCTCATGTTCTGCATTCAGCACCCACATTATAGTGAGTAAATATACCATATTACTTCATTATTTAAATAATGCTAGGAGGGTTTGAGTAGCTTTGGGTCTTTAGTGGACAGAATCTCCAATAGATGGGGCGAGAGTCCCCCCATCTCTCTCGCGCGAATAAGAGTCAAAACTTAATTTAAAATTGATATATCTTTGTTCTCGAACATGATATATTTCATTTGGTGCAATCATAATAATGTTCATATCTCGGTCTTTCTGGAGGCATATAAGATTTTAGGCTTTATTAGCGTATCTTTGTTAATTATACAATATATCGGCAAGTGAGAAAGGCCTTTGATACTGTTAATAACGATTACCTCTTATGTAAACTCCATCATTATGGAATCCGAGGCCATGCACTGGACTATATCCAATCCTATCTTAGTGATAGACACCAATGTGTAGCCATCAATAATATAACCTCTCCCATTCTACCAATAACCGTTGGAGTGCCACAGGGCAGCATCTTGGGACCTCTTCTATTTCTTATATACATCAATGATCTGCCTAATGTCTCTAACATTCTGAAATCTATTTTGTTTGCTGATGATACTACCCTCATCTACTCCAACCCCAACCCACATACACTAAATGATGTTGTTAATAATGAACTAAAAAAAGTCCACTTATGGATGTCAACCAACAAACTAACACTTAACATAGAAAAGACCTACTACATCCTATTTGGAAGCAAATCTACAAATGCAATTCAGCTTCAGATAGACAATGTAAACATTAGCAATAAAAATGATGGAAAGTTTCTTGGCCTATTCCTAGACAAGAGACTCAACTTCAGTACCCACATACAACACATAACTAAGAAAGTCTCTAAAACAGTTGGTATACTCTCCAAAATCAGATATTATGTACCTAACTCTGCTCTCATCTCTCTATATTATGCACTAATCTATCCCTATCTCAACTATGGTATCTGTGCATGAGGTTCAACCACTGCAAACCACCTTAAGTCCATCATCACCCAGCAAAAATCTGCTATCAGAATAATATCAAATTTTGCTTTCAGACAACACACAGTCCCCTTGTTTAACTCCCTAAATATGCTAAACATAATCTCACTCCATAAATTCTCTTGTGTCAACTACATTTACAAAACCCTGTTCTTAAATGCAAATCCTTGTCTGAAACTCTTCCTGGACAGATGTAATAGGACCCATTATCACCACATCAGAAATAAATAACTCTTAGATATCCCCAGAGTTAAACTTAATCTGTGTAAGCACTCTATGCAAATAAAGGGACCCAGTTTATGGAACTCACTCCCTACTGAATTGAAAAGCTGTCCAACTTTTACATCATTCAAAATCAATACTAAAAAGTACCTAATTTCATCTTCATAGTTTTTCACTTTTTGCCTGAAAATTGCACTGTATCTATTGCTACCCAATCTCCCAACCTTTATGTTCCCAATTGGAACATCTTTACCGTTGTGATCATTGCTGTCTTCTTATATGTGCTGCCAAGCTGCTGTATGGGGTTTATAAATCTTGTTTATCTGTATCTTTTGCTACCCAGTCTCCCAATCTTTATATACCCAATCTGAACATCTTTACCATTGTGATCATTGCTGTCTTATATGTGCTGTCAATCTGCTGTATGGTGTCTATTAATCTTGTTTAAATTACTAATCAAGCTGTCAATGTAATCAATCAGAGCTTTAATATAACAATGTGCTTTAATATACTTACTAAGTTCTATCATCTCATTTTTCTCTTCCAATGTATCTTTATCATTTATCAATTCTAATAGAAATTACCTACTTAAAATTATCTGCTAGATTAAGGACCTGCCCGAAACGCTGCGCGTACTAGTGGCTTTACAAGAATGTAAATACTGTACTATCCAATGTATTCTCACAAACCCAATGTACCTTCTTGTATATATATAAATAAATAAATAAATAAATAAATAAATAAATAAATAAATAAATAAAGTGCGTAGGCGTCTGCACTCCATGCCCGACAAGCTACTGAGCGCTACTATAAAAACATATGTATCTTCACTTGAGCTATAAATATGTCTATTGTAATGTATTTAAAATGAAGCTCTTATTTCAATCTTGCTTAAGACATATAAAACATTTGTGTTTATTAACGAATTTACGTGAAATAAACATTGATCTGAGAGAGAGTTGCTCTGTCGTTCAGTCTGTACGGGGTGGGAGCTCCGTAATTTTTAAAATACATGTATCTTCATTAGAACTTTAAATATGTCTATGGTAAAGTGTTTAAAGTGAAGCTTATATGTCTGCCTTTCTTGAGACATATAAAACATATGTTTATTAACGAATTCACGTGAAATAAACATTGTTCTGAGAGAGAGTTGCTCAGTCGATCAATCTGTCCGGGGTCGGAGCTCGACTATTATAAAAGTACACGTATTTTCGCTTTAAATTTAAATATACCCATGGTAAGGTATTTAGAATGAAGCTTATATTAATATCTTTCTTGTGGCATATAAAACTCTTACGTTTATTAAGGAATCTGTGTGAAATAGGCATGGTTCTGAGATGAATGCTGCGGTTTTCGAACTCGACGAGCGATGAAAACTGCCCCTTTTATAAAACTACAAATATCTTCGGTTTTACTTAAAATATTTGTCTGGTAGAGGTTTTACATATAGATCGCGTTTTTGTCTTTCTTCTGACTAATAAATAATTTCGGTTTAATAAGTCATCAAGATGTTTTCAACAATATTCTTCCGGCGTTTGTCTTTTCCAACATGGGCGACCCTTCTGGAAACGCGATACTTGGGTTAACCCATCCCATAGTTGGGCCTGTTTCCATTATGGTTCGGAACATTCCATCATTATGGAATCCGAGGCCATGCACTGGACTATATCCAATCCTATCTTAGTGACAGACTCCAATGTGTAACCATCAATAATATAACCTCTCGCACTCTACCAATAACTGTTGGAGTGCCACAGGGCAGTATCTTGGGACCTCTCCTATTTCTTATATACATCAATGATCTGCCTAATGTCTCTAACATTCTGAAACCTATTTTGTTTGCTGATGACACTACCCTCATCTACTCTAACCCCAACCCACATACACTAAATGATGTTGTTAATAATGAACTAAAAAAAGTCCACTTATGGATGTCAACCAATAAACTAACACTTAACATAGAAAAGACCTACTACATTTTATTTGAAAGCAAATCTACAAATGCAATTCAGCTTCAGATAGATAATGTAAACATTAGCAATAAAATGATGGAAAGTTTCTTGGCCTATTCCTAGACAAGAGACTCAACTTCAGCACCCACACACAACACATAACTAAGAAAGTCTCTAAAACAGTTGGGATACTCTCCAAAATCAGATATTATGTACCTAACTCATCTCTCTATATTGTGCACTAATCTATCCCTATCTTAATTATGGTATCTGTGCATGGGGTTCAACCACTGCAAACCACCTCAAGTCCATCATCACCCAGCAAAAATCTTCTATCAGAATAATAACAAATTCTGCTTTCAGACAACACTCAGCCCCCTTGTTTAACTCCTTTAACATGCTAAACATAATCTCACTCCACAAATTTTCTTGTGTCAATTACATTTACAAAACCCTGTTCTTAAACGCAAATCCTGCTCTGAAACTTTCCTTGCACAGATGTAATAGGACCCATTATCACCACACCAGAAATAAATATCTCTTTGATATCCCCAGAGTCAAACAAAATCTGTGTAAATACTCTATGCAAATAAACGGACCCAGTCTATGGAACTCACTCCCTAATGAATTGAAAAGCTGTCCAACTTTTGCGTCATACAAAAACAAAAGTAAAAAGTACCTAATCTCATCTATATAGTTTTTTTTTACCTTATTGCTTTAAAATTGCACTGTATCTATTGCTACCCAATCTCCCTATCTTTATGTACCCAATCCGAACATCTTTACCATTGTGATCATTGCAGTCTTCTTATATGTACTATCAATCTGCTGTACGGTGTCTGTTACTCTTGTTTAAATTACCAATCAAGTTGTCAATGTAATCAACCAGAGCTTTAATAAACCAATGTACTTTAATATACTTACTTTTCTCTCTCATCTCATTTTTTTTCTTGCAATGTATCTGTTATCATTTTATTAATTCTGCTAGAATTTACCTACTTAAAATTATCTGTTCGATTAAGGACCTGCCCGAAACGCTTCGCGTACTAGTGGCTTTACAAGATTGCAAATACTATGCTATGTATTCTCTCTAACCCAATGTACCTTCTTGTATATAAATAAATAAATAAGTAAATAAATAAATATACATTGACTTGGATTCACTACGTAGTTATATATTTTTCAAGAATTTAAAATGGGTTACAAAAATACACACATTGGTACATTATTGCAAAGGCACTATACTATATACATATATATAAATTGTTGCAAGTCGAGCAACAAATATTTTACATTCAACAACAAATGAGATTGGAAAAGCAGTAGACTAGAACCGCTCGCGCCATCTGCCCAGGTGGCACTCTTGAGTGTCAGCTGGGCAGGTGGCGCGCAAGTGTTTAGTCCCAAAGGGTTTGGGGGGATTTTCCCGGAAGTTTGGCGTGTGTCGGACGCGTGTGAGCGTCCGGTGTTTGGGTATGTGGTCAGGAAAGATGGGAGGTCATGTTGTTGGGGATGTAGGAGAGTATGTGGGTTATGTGGTAGAGTAAGAAATACAAGGATAAGAGTGGAAAGAGTAGATAAATATGTATGTGTGTTTGTCGTAGACTTAATCCTGTGTGTAGATAATAGTTTTGATGATAGTAAGTAAGCTATGTAGAGGCTGAGTGTGAGGGGAGCCAACATATCGGATATGTTGTTTGGGGTGGGGGAGGGGGAGGGAGGAAGGGTGAGGGGAGCTCCCCCTCGGCGTGAGAGTGCTTAGGGCCCTTTGTCATCCATTAGTTCCCCCTACAGGAAGCCGTAAGTGTTGAGGGGGGTATGAGAGAGCAGCCTCTCGCGGATGTGGTCCATTTGCTTTAATGGTTTTTCGATGTCTTCAGAGTTGTCTGGAGATGTTGAACCCAGCATGGGTCTCTATCCACTGCGGATTTGTTAAGGAGGGGCGAGGTTCATACTCACACAAGCAGGCACTCACCAGCAGGCCCTCACCTGCCAACCATCAATCACCCCCACCCCTCATCCCCCTACTCTCCCATACCATCAGGGGCCCCTCTCCATCCCCTCCATTTCCTTCTAGAGTGGGGCACCCCTCTCCCCAGTACCTTCTAGAGTGGTACGGACCAGGATCACATACCGTCACATCGACCTGAGAAGTGTCACCACATGGCACATCACTTAGCAAACTCAGTCAAAGTCAGTAGGTTAGCGTTTACTAAAAGAGGGAAACATTTCACATCGTCACGGAGACGCGATCTCTACCTACAAATTGTTCTTGTTAACTGTGATCATTGAAATGTATGCATGTTTACTCAATCTCCATCACCTCTTCTTCCTACAGCCATTACTGTTGTGCAGAGCTTGTATCACACAACGGCGTTATCATAGCAAGACAATGTCACAGAATGTTCATGACTCCTGAATGAATGAAACGGCAATCCGTCTCGTTAAGGTCTAACCTTCGCGGCGGTTTGAGACGTTGTGAGATGGACGAGGTACTGGGATGGCCTTACCCTCTCCCCATCCACCCCCACCAAACCCATACCCCCCCTCCCACCCCCCTTCCAAGCCCAAGCCATCCAGCAACACTTCACCCTTCCCAGACCGGATGCCCTGTGCAAAGCCTTCAGTATCATTTCTGATCATATGTGTAACCTTGTATCGCAATGTGACCAACATGGTATCATCATTCTTTGCTCAAATAGCATTTTTTAAGAATATCCAGTCATAAGCTGGTCTTCAATCTTATTATTATAACAAATCATAATTTGTTGTAAACACAACTGCATGGGATATACATAGCAGTCAGTCAGTCAGTGGTTTCTCTCTGTATATATATCTCTCTCTATATATCTCTCTCTATATATCTCTCTCTATATCTCTCTCTATATATCTCTCTCTATATCTCTCTCTCTATATCTCTCTCTATATATCTCTCTCTATATCTCTCTCTCTATATCTCTCTCTCTATATATATCTCTCTATATCTCTCTCTCTCTATATATATCTCTCTCTCTCTATCTCTCTCTCTATATATATCTCTCTCTCTATCTCTCTCTCTCTATATCTATCTCTATATCTCTCTCTCTCTCTCTCTCTCTCTCTCTCTCTCTCTCTCTCTCTCTCTCTCTCTCTCTCTCTCTCTCTCTCTCTCTCTCTCTCTCTCTCTCTCTCTCTCTCTCTCTCTCTCTCTCTCTCTCTCCCTCTCTCTCTCTCTCTCCAGATCATTTAATAGTTGGGGAAAGTAACATCAATTCCTTTCTCCTGCCGCTGCTGTTCACGTATCTTTTTTTCATTTCACTTAGACTGACAGCGCACCAGAGGATGGATGACAAATGTCAATTTTCGAGCCCCCATCACTCTCACCCTTATAACCTTGTAAGGTAACACGACCAACATGATGACATCGTTCTTTGCCCAAATATCATTAATGTAACGTGATCAATATAGTAACTTCGTTCTTTGCCCAAATAACATTTTAGGAGTAACGAGCAACTTTCTGTCCGATGTCTGAATAATGAAATGTAAACCATGTTTAGCCATTACATCCAAACACAATAAAATATTACCACAAGCTTGTTTAGTTCTTGTATCACATAACGTAACGTAACGTTTATTCAACAACTGATAGACATAACATAATGTAGCTTCATATTCACTGTGGTAAAACAAACAAACATACACATCACGGTCAGTCCTCGCTATACCTCAAACGCGTAGTTCATTCTCACTCCCTTAGGTGAGCAATGTTCCACACATACAAATTCCAAGCAAAGTAAACATATAAGACAATGTGGAAAAACATAGTCTTGATACTATTATTAAATTAACTTGTTCATTATCCCCGAGTTCAAGGCTGTCTCTTAAGACCTACATCATCCAAATGTAAACACCAGTCGATGAGAATAAGACCGGATGAGTCGATAGTGAAATAGCTCTGGGCTATGTCTATTTTCAGTTCTTGTAACACAGTCAATGTAGCGTAATGGGAAAACAGACTTTCTACTGCCTACATAAATAGCATTTGAAAATGTATGCAAGTCTAGACAATTTCCTATAGCCCTTACATTCTAAACACAAATAAAATATTAGCAAACGCTTGCATCGCATTATATCATCATTAAGTAACGTGGAGATCAACTTTCTGGCTGTTGTCCGAATATCATTATTGAAATGTGAACCCCATTTAGCCAAACACAATATCTCCATTACATCTCATAGCATATAAATATTACGGTCTGCAAGTTTTAGCCCTCTGTAACACAATGTAACGTAACGTACCGTAACGCAAATCAACTTTTTGCAGTCCAAAATGTCATTTTGAAACGAAAAGTGAGGCTTAGTCCATCTCCATTACATCTCTTACCATATAAATATTGGTGTCTACCAGTTTTAGACCCTGTAACACATTGTATCGTAACGTGGAAATCATCATCATATTTCTACAGACCAAATAACATTTTTAAATGAAAGTATGACTTAGTCCATCTCCATTACATCTCTTACCATATAAATATTGACGTCTACCAGTTTTAGCCCTCTGTAACACAATGTAACGTAACGTAACGCAAATCAACTTTTTGCAGTCCAAAATGTCATTTTGAAACGAAAAGTGAGGCTTAGTCCATCTCCATTACATCTCTTACCATATAAATATTGGTGTCTACCAGTTTTAGACCCTGTAACACATTGTAACACATTGTAACGTAACGTGGAAATCATCATCATATTTCTACAGACCAAATAACATTTTTAAATGAAAGTATGACTTAGTCCATTTTCATTACATCTCTTACCATATAAATATTGGCGTCTACCAGTTTTAGCCTCTGTAACACAATGTAACGTAATGTAACGTAACGCAAATCAACTTTTTGCAGTCCAAAATGTCATTTTTAAATGAAAGTATGACTTAGTCCATCTCCATTACATCTCTTACCATATAAATATTGGCGTCTACCAGTTTTAGCCCTCTGTAACACAATGTAACGTAACGTAACGTAACGCAAATCAACTTTTGCAGTCCAAAATTACATTTTTAAATAAAAGTATGACTTAGTCCATCTCCATTACATCTCCTACCATATGAATATTACGGTCTACCAGTTTTAGCCCTCTGTAACACAATGTAACGTAACGTGGAAAATCAACTTTGTCGGATGACCAAATAACATTATTGAAAATGACATCCATGTTTAGCCATTACATCCAAACACAAAGAAAAATATTACCGCTTTTTTTGAGAAACTTATATGTGGAGATCATATCTCCAGAGTCCACACAATAAGCCACACATCACACATCTTCTGTTTTCAAATCACAGCTCGCATCTAATTTAATGTTATTTTTTTTTTGCAGAAACTATGTTTTGAGAATATGCTCAATGTCAGCAATTACTATTCGTATCATCAAACTCCTTTCAGTCATCAAAACAAGCAGAGGTGCCGCATAAACCACTAAAGATTTGATGTATGCAAGGTACATCATTTTTGACAATTCTGTCACCGACTCACCTTAGCGAGATGACTGCGCGCAACAGTACCCTAGCACTCTTAATAATTTTATTCAAGCACTGTTAACATAGCATAATGTAAGATTTTTTTAACATTTCATATCGTGCGTGTAGATTAGAGAGAGAAGGCAAACATAGCTTGCAGCTAGTCAAAACTTATCATAACAGATATGATTTCACAGAGTTTTTAACCTTTGCCAGTTTTTCAATGTTTTCTCTTCACTTGTGCTAAGTGAGTCAGACAAAATGTGACATTTCATTTCATTATTAGCCAGGCAATATGCTACTAGCTAGATAGTCAAAACATATAACAAGCATTATTTCACAGGAATTTTTTCTTGCAAATATGCTTCCTTTAAGCAGTTCAACACATCAAACACCAGCAGTCCGCGAAATTCCCTTTAGTCAATAATCATCCTTTTTCAGTATTTCTTGACTAAAATAGCACTCCAAAACATAAGTGGTCATTTTTATTCTCACTGTCGCACTATAGTCAATAATTTGTTTCGCAGAGTGAAAAGTTATGCCTAGTGACGAGATTTCATGGTGAGCATAGTTTAAGAGAGTTCACACTGTATTAATTATGGTCGGGGATATGTTATGTTATGTTTATGAAGATCATTACTTCTTATTTTTAACATTTTTCTCGCCCCCCCCCCCCCCCAGCTTTTCAGTCTTCTCATATTCTTTTCAAATAAAGTTTGCTTACTGTTTTCCAGTAGATTGGCTTCACATTACATATATTAATCAATTTTCAAATTCAGTTCAGTTTCTTTTCAATATCACAGCTTTGTTGTCCCCCTGCCAGTATCTAGTTCAAGACCTCTTATTATCAATGTCATTAATACTGCCATCATCAACCACGTATTGGATGTCTCAGACATTCAGTTAACAACTTAGTAAGTGTTTAATGAACGTGAGAACCACTTCATGCGCGCTCATTTTAGTTTAGTTTAAAGTTTTCCTTCTTGAATTAATACTACTATCACCAACTATGTATTGGATAGCTCAGGCATTCAGTTAACAACTCAGTAAGTGAAAATCACTTCATGTGAGCTCATTTTTAGTTTAGGATAAGGTTTTTCCATCGTGAAATACTATTATCATTAACCAGGTATTGGGTGGCTCTACCATTCAGTTTACAACTCAGTAACTGTTTACTGAACATTGTTATCCCTCCATGCGACCTCATTTTTTAGTTTAAAGTTTCTATATCGTAAAAAATAAAATATTACTATCACCAACCATGTATTGGATGGCTCAACCATTCAATTTACAACTCAGTAACTGTTTACTGAACATAGATATCCCTCCATGCGACCTCATTTTTTAATTTAAAGTTTCTCCATCGTAAAAAATAAAATATTACTATCACAAACCATGTATTGGGTGGCTCAACCATCCAGTTTACAACTCAGTAACAGTTTACTGAACATAGATATCCCTCCATGTGACCTCATTTTTTAGTTTAAAGTTTCTCCATCGTAAATAAAAAATAAAATATTACTATCACAAACCTTGTATTGGCCGGCTCCGGCATTCAGTTTACAACTCAGTAAGTGTTTACTGAATGCAAAATCGCTACATGTGTGGTCATTTAGTTCAAAGTTTCTCAATCTTAAAATATTACTATCATCATCAACCATGCAATGGCCGGCTTAGTCTTTCAGTTTACAACTCGGTGAGTGTTAACTGAACGTGGAAATTATCACGTGTGAGCATTTAGTTTAGTTTTAAGTTTCACAATCAATTAAATACTATCATCAACCCCGTATTGGGCTGTCGGGCATTCAGTTATCCACTCGGCGAGTGTTTACTGAACGTCGAAATCATTTCCTGTGTGCCCATTTTTTACTTGAACCCGTCTCCACTCCAAACCAGTCAGGACCTTGGGTCCCGACTCGGACCGCAGGTCCTGTTTGGAGTGGAGACGGGTTCAAGTAAAAAATGGGCACACAGGAAATGATTTCGACGTTCAGTAAACACTCACCGAGTGGATAACTGAATGCCCGACAGCCCAATACGGGGTTGATGATAGTATTTAATTGATTGTGAAACTTAAAACTAAACTAAATGCTCACACGTGATAATTTCCACGTTCAGTTAACACTCACCGAGTTGTAAACTGAAAGACTAAGCCGGCCATTGCATGGTTGATGATGATAGTAATATTTTAAGATTGAGAAACTTTGAACTAAATGACCACACATGTAGCGATTTTGCATTCAGTAAACACTTACTGAGTTGTAAACTGAATGCCGGAGCCGGCCAATACAAGGTTTGTGATAGTAATATTTTATTTTTTATTTACGATGGAGAAACTTTAAACTAAAAAAATGAGGTCACATGGAGGGATACCTATGTTCAGTAAACTGTTACTGAGTTGTAAACTGGATGGTTGAGCCACCCAATACATGGTTTGTGATAGTAATATTTTATTTTTTACGATGGAGAAACTTTAAACTAAAAAATGAGGTCGCATGGAGGGATATCTATGTTCAGTAAACAGTTACTGAGTTGTAAACTGAATGGTTGAGCCATCCAATACATGGTTGGTGATAGTAATATTTTATTTTTTTACGATGGAGAAACTTTAAACTAAAAATTGAGGTCGCATGGAGGGATAACAATGTTCAGTAAACAGTTACTGAGTTGTAAACTGAATGGTAGAGCCACCCAATACCTGGTTAATGATAATAGTATTTCACGATGGAAAAACCTTATCCTAAACTAAAAATGAGCTCATATGAAGTGATTTTCACTTAATGAGTTGTTAACTGAATGCCTGAGCTATCCAATACATAGTTGGTGATAGTAGTATTAATTCAAGATGGAGAACTTTAAACTAAACTAAAATGAGCGCACATGAAGTGGTTCTCACGTTCATTAAACACTTACTAAGTTGTTAACTGAATGTCTGAGACATCCAATACGTGGTTGATGATGGCAGTATTAATGACATATATAATAAGAGGTCTTGAACTAGATACTGGCAGGGGGACAACAAAGCTGTGATATTGAAAAGAAACTGAACTGAATTTGAAAATTGATTAATATATGTAATGTGAAGCCAATCTACTGGAAAACAGTAAGCAAACTTTATTTGAAAAAGAATATGAGAAGATTGAAAAGCTGGGGGGGGGGGGGGGCGAGAAAAATGTTAAAAATAAGAAGTAATGATCTTCATAAACATAACATAACATATCCCCGACCATAATTAATACAGTGTGAACTCTCTTAAACTATGCTCACCGTGAAATCTCGTCACTAGGCATAACTTGTTACTCTGCGAAACAAATTATTGACTATAGTGCGACAGTGAGAATAAAAATGACCACTTATGTTTTGGAGTGCTATTTTAGTCAAGAAATACTGAAAAAGGATGATTATTGACTAAAGGGAATTTCGCGGACTGCTGGTGTTTGATGTGTTGAACTGCTTAAAGGAAGCATATTTGCTAGAAAAAATTCCTGTGAAATAATGCTTGTTATATGTTTTGACTATCTAGCTAATAGCATATTGCCTGGCTAATAATGAAATGAAATGTCACATTTTGTCTGACTCACTTAGCACAAGTGAAGAGAAAACATTGAAAAACTGGCAAAGGTTAAAAACTCTGTGAAATCATATCTGTTATGATAAGTTTTGACTAGCTGCAAGCTATGTTTGCCTTCTCTCTCTAATCTACACGCACGATAAGAAATGTTAAAAAAATCTTACATTATGCTATGTTAACAGTGCTTGAATAAAATTATTAAGAGTGCTAGGGTACTGTTGCGCGCAGTCATCTCGCTAAGGTGTGTCGGCGACAGAATTGTCAAAAATGATGTACTTTGCATACATCAAATCTTTAGTGGTTTATGCGGCACCTCTGCTTGTTTTGATGACTGAAAGGAGTTTGATGATACGAATAGTAATTGCTGACATTGAGCATATTCTCAAAACATAGTTTCTGCAAAAAAAAAAAATAACATTAAATTAGATGCGAGCTGTGATTTGAAAACAGAAGATGTGTGATGTGTGGCTTATTGTGTGGACTCTGGAGATATGATCTCCACATATAAGTTTCTCAAGAAAAGCGGTAATATTTTTCTTTGTGTTTGGATGTAATGGCTAAACATGGATGTCATTTTCAATAATGTTATTTGGTCATCCGACAAAGTTGATTTTCCACGTTACGTTACATTGTGTTACAGAGGGCTAAAACTGGTAGACCGTAATATTCATATGGTAGGAGATGTAATGGAGATGGACTAAGTCATACTTTTATTTAAAAATGTAATTTTGGACTGCAAAAGTTGATTTGCGTTACGTTACGTTACGTTACGTTACATTGTGTTACAGAGGGCTAAAACTGGTAGACGCCAATATTTATATGGTAAGAGATGTAATGGAGATGAACTAAGTCATACTTTCATTTAAAAATGACATTTTGGACTGCAAAAGTTGATTTGCGTTACGTTACGTTACGTTACATTGTGTTACAGAGGGCTAAAACTGGTAGAGGCCAATATTTATATGGTAAGAGATGTAATGGAGATGGGCTAAGTCATACTTTCATTTAAAATGACATTTTGGACTGCAAAAAGTTGATTTGCGTTACGTTACATTACGTTACATTGTGTTACAGAGGCTAAAACTGGTAGACGCCAATATTTATATGGTAAGAGATGTAATGAAGATGGACTAAGTCATACTTTCATTTAAAAATGTTATTGGGTCTGTAGAAATATGATGATGATTTCCACGTTACGTTACAATGTGTTACAATGTGTTACAGGGTCTAAAACTGGTAGACACCAATATTTATATGGTAAGAGATATAATGGAGATGGACTAAGCCTCACTTTTCGTTTCAAAATGACATTTTGGACTGCAAAAAGTTGATTTGCGTTACGGTACATTACGTTACATTGTGTTACAGAGGGCTAAAACTGGTAGACGTCAATATTTATATGGTAAGAGATGTAATGGAGATGGACTAAGTCATACTTTCATTTAAAAATGTTATTTGGTCTGTAGAAATATGATGATGATATCCACGTTACGTTACAATGTGTTACAGGGTCTAAAACTTGCAGACACCAATATTTATATGGTAAGAGATGTAATGGAGATGGACTAAGTCATACTTTCATTTAAGAATGTTATTTGGTCTGTAGAAATATGATGATGATTTCCACGTTACGTTACAATGTGTTACAGGGTCTAAAACTGGTAGACACCAATATTTATATGGTAAGAGATATAATGGAGATGGACTAAGCCTCACTTTTCGTTTCAAAATGACATTTTGGACTGCAAAAAGTTGATTTGCGTTACGGTACATTACGTTACATTGTGTTACAGAGGGCTAAAACTTGCAGACCGTAATATTTATATGCTATGAGATGTAATGGAGATATTGTGTTTGGCTAAATGGGGTTCACATTTCAATAATGATATTTGGACAACAGCCAGAAAGTTGATCTCCACGTTACTTAATGATGATATAATGCGATGCAGGCGTGTGCTAATATTTTATTTGTGTTTAGAATGTAAGGGCTATAGGAAATTGTCTATACTTGCATACATTTTCAAATGCTATTTATGTAGGCAGTAGAAAGTCTGTTTTCCCATTACGCTACATTGACTGTGTTACAAGAACTGAAAATAGACATAGCCCAGAGCTATTTCACTATCGACTCATCCGGTCTTATTCTCATCGACTGGTGTTTACATTTGGATGATGTAGGTCTTAAGAGACAGCCTTGAACTCGGGGATAATGAACAAGTTAATTTAATAATAGTATCAAGACTATGTTTTTCCACATTGTCTTATATATGTTTACTTTGCTTGGAATTTGTATGTGTGGAACATTGCTCACCTAAGGGAGTGAGAATGAACGACGCGTTTGAGGTATAGCGAGGACTGACCATGATGTGTATGTTTGTTTGTTTTACCACAGTGAATATGAAGCTACATTATGTTATGTCTATCAGTTGTTGAATAAACGTTACGTTACGTTATGTGATACAAGAACTAAACAAGCTTGTGGTAATATTTTATTGTGTTTGGATGTAATGGCTAAACATGGTTTACATTTCATTATTCAGACATCGGACAGAAAGTTGCTCGTTACTCCTAAAATGTTATTTGGGCAAAGAACGAAGTTACTATATTGATCACGTTACATTAATGATATTTGGGCAAAGAACGATGTCATCATGTTGGTCGTGTTACCTTACAAGGTTATAAGGGTGAGAGTGATGGGGGCTCGAAAATTGACATTAGTCATCCATCCTCTGGTGCTCTGTCAGTCTAAGTGAAATGAAAAAAAGATACGTGAACAGCAGCGGCAGGAGAAAGGAATTGATGTTACTTTCCCCAACTATTTAATGATCTAGAGAGAGATATAGAGAGAGACATATAGAGAGAGAGAGATAGAGAGAGACATATAGAGAGAGATATAGAGAGAGAGAGATAGAGAGAGAGAGAGATATATATATATATAGAGAGAGAGATATAGAGAGATATATATAGAGAGAGAGATATAGAGAGAGAGATATAGAGAGAGATATATATAGAGAGAGAGATATAGAGAGAGAGATATAGAGAGAGAGATATATAGAGAGAGATATAGAGAGAGATATATATACAGAGAGAAACCACTGACTGACTGACTGCTATGTATATCCCATGCAGTTGTGTTTACAACAAATTATGATTTGTTATAATAATAAGATTGAATACCAGCTTATGACTGGATATTCTTAAAAAATGCTATTTGAGCAAAGAATGATGATATCATGTTGGTCACATTGCGATACAGGGTTACACATATGATCAGAAATGATACTGAAGGCTTTGCACAGAGCATCCGGTCTGGGAAGGGTGAAGTGATGCTGGATGGCTTGGGCTTGGAAGGGGGGTGGGAGGGGGGGTATGGGTTTGGTGGGGGTGGATGGGGAGAGGGTAAGGCCATCCCAGTACCTCGTCCATCTCACAACGTCTCAAACCGCCGCGAAGGTTAGACCTTAATGAGACGGATTGCCGTTTCATTCATTCAGGAGTCATGAACATTCTGTGACATTGTCTTGCTATGATAACGCCGTTGTGTGATGCAAGCTCTGCACAACAGTAATGGCTGTAGGAAGAAGAGGTGATGGAGATTGAGTAAACATGCATACATTTCAATGATCACAGTTAACAAGAACAATTTGTAGGTAGAGATCGCGTCTCCGTGACGATGTGAAATGTTTCCCTCTTTTAGTAAACGCTAACCTACTGACTTTGACTGAGTTTGCTAAGTGATGTGCCATGTGGTGACACTTCTCAGGTCGATGTGACAGTCTGTGATCCTGGTCCGTACCACTCTAGAAGGTACTGGGGAGAGGGGTGCCCCACTCTAGAAGGAAATGGAGGGGATGGAGAGGGGCCCCTGATGGTATGGGAGAGTAGGGGGATGAGGGGTGGGGGTGATTGATGGTTGGCAGGTGAGGGCCTGCTGGTGAGTGCCTGCTTGTGTGAGTATGAACCTCGCCCCTCCTTAACAAATCCGCAGTGGATAGAGACCCATGCTGGGGTCAACATCTCCAGACAACTCTGAAGACATCGAAAAACCATTAAAGCAAATGGACCACATCCGCGAGAGGCTGCTCTCTCATACCCCCCTCAACACTTACGGCTTCCTGTAGGGGGAACTAATGGATGACAAAAAACCACAAATGGGCCCTAACCACTCTCACGCCGAGGGGGAGCTCCCCTCACCCTTCCCTCCCTCCCCCACCCCAAACAACATATCCGATATGTTGGCTCCCCTCACACTCAGCCTCTACATAGCCTACTTACTATCATCAAAACTATTATCTACACACAGGATTAAGTCTACGGCAAACACACATACATATTTAACTACTCTTTCCACTCATATCCTTGTATTTCTTACTCTACCACATAACCCACATACTCTCCTACATCCCCAACAACATGACCTCCCATCTTTCCTGACCACATACCCAAACACCGGACGCTCACACGCGTCCGACACACGCCAAACTTCCGGGAAAATCCCCCCAAACCCTTTGGGACTAAACACCTGCGCGCCACCTGCCCAGCTGACACTCAAGAGTGCCACCTGGGCAGATGGCGCACGCGGTTCTAGTCCCCCCTGCCGACCCTGTGGGCGGCAGTGGACCCCCTACCGACCCTGTGGGCGGCAGTGGACCCCCTACCGACCCTGTGGGCGGCAGTGGACTCCCCTACCAACCCTGTGGGCGGTAGTGGATCCCTACCGACCCTGTGGACGGTAGTGGACGCCCTACCGACCCAGTGGGCGGTAGTGGACCCTCTACCGACCCTGTGGACCCCATACCGACCCTGTGGACGGTAGTGGACCCCCTACCGACCCTGTGGGCGGCAGTGGACCCCCCTACCAACCCTGTGGGCGGTAGTGGACCCCTACCGACCCTGTGGACGCAACCTGTCCTCTTAAAAAGAACGTCCACTGTTGCCGTTTGACTCTACGGCTGTTTTTGGACGTTATTTTGTCTTAAACTACGTCTATTTTCGCTTCCATGGACTATCTCTTGTTATACAATGAAATACCACACTCTTATTATTCTATAACTCACTGACTATGCTCTGATATATGTTCTTCAAGTAAAAATACATATATTTTTGCCTTAATTAGGCCATAATCCAGAAAATTCCAGCCCATCGATCTTTATATTTAGGAAAACATCTAATAAATTTGGAAATGAATTTTTCGTTCGCCGACAGTTTTTTGTTACTATTTAGTCTTTTATGCTTTAATGTCGCTGGTCATTGTGACTTTCCCAGGATTTATATATGTTTTGTAGTAGCATTTAGTCACACTACAGTAATTTAACTAATGGGAAACCTTTATAGTTGTCGTAAATTAGTAATAATCATTTATCAAATAATAAATTAGCAAACATGTACAACTTCTTATGTTACGACTTTTCGCATAGGCCGTTCTGTTTGTTTACAACCCCAATGTTTCAAAAAACACAATACTTTTAATATATAAGTGACTAAGTATGCTCTAATACATGGTCCTCAATGAAAATTATGTTTTTTTTGTTAATTTGTCCATAATGAATAAGATTCGTTACTGTTGATCTTTATATTAAGAAAAACATCTAAGAAATTTGGTATTGAATTTTCGTTCAAATAAAGTTTCCAGTTACTATTTCCTAGTTATCCTTAAATGTAGGTGGTCATTATTTTACTGTTATGTATATAGAAATTTAGCATTATGCATTTATAATACAGAACAATTTGGTCATTCCACTGCCTCATAATTGTATAAAATACATTGTGACAAATACTTGATAATTAAAATCAGAGTTTTTTGACAACTATAAAAATCCTGTTGAAATCATGCCGTTTTGAGTTGTCATACGCTTCTTAGTAAATAATATTGTGTAATGTTTGGCACAATTTATCACTGTATTTACAAACTGTTTAGGTATTAATGTATTCATTTTTTTTAATGTGTAATATGTTACTTAATCCTAAACTTCTTTTGCAACATTTATATCAGTTATAAATAATTGTCGCGAAACGGCGTATGAAAAAATAAATTTCCCCAAATGAAATTAGTGTATCGGCGATCGAGCGGCCATATTTAAAAGTGTATATTCTTGTCACTGTTCTGGCATTAGTTTTCGATGTACGTATTTCATTTTTGTACCAATGTGTTCGCAATAGAATGTTCTAGAAGAACATAAGTATAAAACATCACATAAGTATGTGTTCGACCGGCAACATATATAAAAACTACGTCGATTATACTCGTCGTGTCAATAATACAATTGTTTTACCACGCTGATTCAATGCCATACTGTTTTCTCAAATAAGCTCTTCGGCTATTAGAGAAAACGTAAATTTCATGGCGAACATTTGTAAACTATCCCCAAGTAGATCTGATCGAAATTGGAATTTATACAAATATTTATTCTCGTGTTGCCCGCCACTGTCACCCTTGAGTAACCAGAAACGGATATACAGTAAAAACTAGGCTAACTCATCCTAATCCTTGCACAAGCCCTCCAGAATTTCTTTATTGAAGATCAGCAAAAAATTATTGCGCAGCTCATATTATACAGTTTAAGATTGAGATTTCCTTGTTCTAAAGGAATGAAAATAACACTGCCTTAATCTCAGTCGATTAAGGCAGTGTCTGGGATGCTCCCGGTGCCCGTGCCTGGTGCTCGTGCACCAGGCACGGCCGATAGTGTACGTTTAATTGTTCTTTTAGTGTAAATAACGGAATAAAATGTAAGACATAGTATGCAGATCTTTTTCCAGATGTCTTTTTTTTTTTCCTACAGAAAACTAAGATATTGCGAATTTTGCTTAACAAGTACATTAATTATTAACTTTTTGTCGTTATTATTGTTATAATTAAAAGAATTACATCTTGTTTTTTTTGCTTATGTACAAAACATTGTCTAATAACCACAGTTCGTTGCCCCTAAATCATCACAACATAACCTGTTTACTCATGTCATCGCCCTAAATCAACAAAAACAACCAGTGTATTATTGTAAATAATTATATCTTATGATTCTCAGCAATGGTAAGACATTTTTAAGACTCTAACCTTCGTAAGAAGGTATGATGTATACGAACTGAACGACCGCGCTTCACAACAAAAACATGGCCACATGAGTTGGATTATTTTGGTAATATTGAGCTACTGTTCATTGTTATTAGTTTAACAATACTGTTAGGGAATGTCATAAGAGTTAGGGAATGTCATAAGAGTAGTCACAGGGCAACCAAAGATACCCAGCTTCTGGGTACGGGATCTTTGCCCGAAACGCTATGCGTGCTAGTGGCTTTACAATAATAATAATAATTTATTTAGGAAAAATATATACATAGATGCAGAGTTACAGTACAAACATTCTGTTTGATTTATAGATAGAGGTAGTACATACAATACCTAAAGCCACTAGTACGCATAGCGTTTCGGGCAAGATTGTAAAATCATCATATTCCTATTTTCTCTCTTAACCCCCAGTGTACCATCTCGTATATTAATAAATAAATAACCAGGTTTTTTATGCGGCTGTGCTGAAAGCCTGACGTAAAATAAATCATTGTGTCGGAGAACAGGAAGCTACAAATTAGGCTTATATTGAGGTTCCCCCTCCCCCCTTTCCCCCCAATTACAGGTCTGTCTAATTACCACAAGCTACCACAAGCTACACAAGCTTCACAAGCTTCACAAAGCTTCCTGGCAATACGTTAGTAATGAATAAATATGATATGTTAGGCTGACCTAACCTAACCTAACCTAATCAAACCTAACCAAATCTAACCTAACCAAATCTAACCTAACCAAATCTAACCTAACTTAACTTAACCAAACCAAACCTAACCTAACCTAACCGATGCTTGGATCGTCGACTTGATTTGGTGTATATTTTAATCATATTGCATACTCTATGATAGCCCAAATTATCATAATTTTCAGGACAGAAAAGTGTATGAAGCATTCTTTCATGCTACATATTATCCATTTAGCTAAGAGTATAATTAGCAAATGATTCACAAAAATATTAATTACACAATTTGATAATTGTCCCAGACAGACGTAAAGATCATTGCATCTTCGTTTTCTGATGTGTTGTTTTTGTCATCCAAAGATTGTACATTATTACCTAAAATTCCAATTTAGAATATATATTAGTATTACTTAGTTTGCTTTCATCTAGAGTATGCACCTCCTCTCTGGATTGCCTACCCTCCATCCTTCACCAAACATTAAATATCTTGCTTATACTAAGTATTTAAAGAGCAATCAATACCTGCTTGATGGGGTTCTGGGAGTTTTTTTACTCAGCAAGACTGGCAGTAGGCCAGGCTTGACTTGTGAGAGTTGGGTCCACCAGGCTGTTGCTTGGAGTGGCCTGCAGGCGCACATACCCACCACAGTCCGGTTGGTCCGGCACTCCTTTGAGAAAACTATCTAGTTTTCTCTTGAAGAAGTCCACGGTTGTTCCGGCAATATTTCTTATGCTCGCTAGGAGTATGTTGAAAACCGCAGACCTCTGATGTTTATTCAGTACTCTCTGATTGTGTCTATGGCACCCCTGCTCTTCACTGGTTATATTCTTCATTTTCTTCCATATTGTTCACTTCAGTATGTTGTTATTTTACTGTTTATTTATTGGGACCTGGGCCTCCAGTATTTTCCATGTGTATATTATTTGTTATCTCTCTTGTCTCCTTTTAGTGAGTACATTTGGAGAGCTTTGAGGCGATCCCAATAATTTAGGTGCTTTATCGAGTCTATGCATGCTGTATATGTTCTCTGTATTCCCTCTATTTCAGCAATCTTCACCTGCTCTGAAAGGGAAAGTGAGTACTGAGCAGTACTCAAGACGGGACAACACAAGTGACTTGAAGAGTACAACCATTGTGAGGGATCCCTGGATTTGAAAGTTCTCGTAATCCATCCTCTCATTTTTCTGGCTGCCACAATATTTGCTTGGTTATGCTCCCTAAACTTTAGTTCGTCAGACATTATTATTCCCAAGTCCTTTACATGTTACTTTCCTACTATGGACAAATTTGATTGTGTCTTGTACCCTGTATTATGTTTAAGGTTCTCATTTTTACCATATCTGAGTACCAGTGTTACAACTGATATGAGTGGGGCTTCTATGGGGTTACTGGTACTATTAAGGGGTAAAGGTAGTTAGAAGACAAGAGTATCAAATATGGAAGAGCTAAAAGGCCCGGCCCCCAAAATAAACTATCCACAGTAGTAATAACTTTGCTACAAGACCATATATGTTAGTCTAAGGGTTGATCACTGCGCTCCCACCTTGGAAGAAGAGATACTCTGTAATTCATGTACTTATTTATTAACCCCTTAACAACCCCCCATATACACTCACACCAATAACAATAATAATAATAACTTTACCACACTATCTTACGTTAAAAGCCTTGGTCCACATAGAGCAGGATACAAGGTTTACACTAATAACAAGCTAGGGTAAAGTACTACTGGATAAGCACTGAAGCTGGATGCAGCTTAGGATAGTGGGACCATGTGGTACCGTAATACACAAAACAACACAACTCTTAGGGTAAACAAAACACTGGCAAATACTAACCCCAGGTCTCACCAATAGTTACTACCAGAGTAGGTACCAGAGACCAATACATATGCCCCGTACTTAGCTTAAGGATACAGGAACTTCAGGTAAGGGAAATAAGTAAGAGGAGAAGGGCGGAGAGTAGGATACAGCCACAGAGTAGGTCTTATCCGCACGACACAGCCAGAGAGAAGAACGAGCTAGCGGACCAGCTGCCTCCCTCATGTCGTGGTGCCGGAAGGAGCCTAATTGATCGTGCAGCTAAGCACATTAAAGATCTTCCCCTATGCAACGTATTGTTACTTTATGAATGATTAGAAAGTATTAGTAAGCAAAGTTGGTGCCTATGTTTATTATTTAATAATCAACCCCCAGCTCAGTCTTTAAATGCTCTTTGAGAAACAATAATAGTCTTACGTCTGGCAGGGAAGATACAAACAATTGCCATTCGAAATGCGCCAACTGTACTACTAGGAAGTTTAATGGCTCAATTTTGACCTCTGGTTTCCACTGGAGAACCCAGGGTCGTAACACTCCTCCCCCCTTCAGAGAAAAAAAAATGTGACTACTAGAATAGTAGTCATATTTTTTGTAAGAGTATACAGAGAATAAAAAGAAAAAACATATGACAAAAACAAAAAATCAATCAAAAACAATTTCTCTGCAAAAAAAAAATACAAAGGAGTTCTCTGAAAGAAAAAAAAACATACAAAAAAAAAAAGAACAGGGAAGTAAATAAATTGGACACGGAATATTTAATGTCACAGGAGAACCTAAAAAAAAATAACTAAAGCATGACAGTTGGTAAATGGCTTTCTGTGGCTCAGATGAATGTTATTCAGGCAACCGGGACAGAGCGTCGGCTATCACGTTGAGTCTGCCCGGTAGGTGGGTAATGGAA
>NW_025559557.1:0-28138 GCF_020424385.1 Procambarus clarkii
TTGTAATGAGTTGCGGGCAGTTGTGTGGCCTCTGGGTTGGAGAACCGTAGGTCTAATTACTAAACGTATAACTAACTCCAAATACACTAGTTTATACGTTTGCATTAACTTTCTTGCATTATCAGTCATTTCACTCTTCCCCCACCTACTCGCCCCTCGCGACGACCTTCCTCGACGCTCTCCTCGTTGGAACTCCCGCATCCCGCTTCCAGAGAGGCGAGAACGTGCCTCTCAACACTTCCTCTTTGATACGCTTCCCATCCACGTCCCATGGGATGGGACTTGCCCGAAATGTTGGGTTAGACTTTCTCTCTATTTTAATGGGAAGGGTGACTTAATTTGTTTAATAATAAACGCTTACAAAGGATTACACAAAGTATGGTTCCTTAATTTTTTCTACTACAGATTGGTGATCTGACTCGGGTGTACCCGTTGTCTATCAAATGTTTAGCAGTAATTATTTTTTCCCCTTCGGCCTGTTAGCTGTGTACTTAAAGGAGGAGCAGCGTCGCCCCGTCTGTGACTACGTGCCACTCGTGTAATTAGCACGATGCTGGCCAGTCGCCCCCGAGGAAGGATCTCTTGAACCTTAAATGAAGCCCCGATGGTCCTCCCCCGAGGACCATCGGGGCTTAAATGAAACTTGGATTAATTGTTTTAGTTTTAACCGTAAGGTGGTTAAACATGGTGCTATCTTCTTATAATTATTACAATTTTAATTGTAAGTTGGTTTTTAAACATTTGATCCTGAACTACAGAAAATGTAACCTCAGAATTTGCCGGTTATGTACAGTACGAATAAATTTTATCTAAGACAGTTTTAGTTTTTAGTCTGCAAAAACTAAATTGCGTATTTGACTATAGTATCCGGTAAAGATCCCGAAAACAGAGTTGATACTTGATTCGCCAAGGAAGACTTAAATTGCTTACACGTCATGCTTCACAGCCTAGCTCCAGGCACACTAATTATTGATTGTTATATTACGACTCTCACTAGATTCCCCCCACCCCCTTTAAATTTGTAAACTTAATGTAATTAGATAGCAAAACACGATGGCGCATACCAACTTCCAGCCTCGACACTAACTCAAAGCTGTTACCATAATCTAATTCTTCTTCCGTGCATAATTAACTTTGCTAATGTTCGGTGTGCACTTCGGTAATAAAGCTAAAGATATTGAAATACATTTCAACAACTTTTATGCACCCCACCTCACGTGGAGAAAAGGGAAAACTAGACATTTTGTAACTATTGTATCTAACATTTAATTTGTAGTGCCCTCAAAACGTAAGTCTTGAATTTCCATCTGATGAAAGACATCTTTTTTTTTCTTTTCTTTCTTTTCTTGCTTCCTCTAGCAGATACGACCGTCTAATTTTTGTTGCCACACTTTGAGCTACCTCGAACTTGCAGACTTTCACTCAGGAGGCTATCTGTGCTTGCAATGTTTTAGATTGTGCCTCTAGAAGTTAGACTAGAACTATTAAACTAGAAGTTAACATTACACAAACCTGTACACAAGCACGACACAGCTGATCTGACGATACAAACAAGTCAAGCGAGCATCCAAACAAAACAGTCAAGCGAGCATCCATCCGGTACGATAATATATAACACTTTTACTACATTCACTCCATCAAGCATTAAGTAACATAGTCCCACAGATGTGTAGGGGTACTGCGCGTCCTTCCAGATCGTCGAAGGGACTCCTGGAAAGTTGAAGCCTCTAGTGTTCCAGTCGGTTCCTGCATACCACCTTCTCAAGGAGTGTTACGTCAGAGAAAGGTTCCCAATTAGGCGTTTCTAGGTTAGGTGGTTCGGGACGAAGTAGTTCAGGATGAGGTGATTCAGGATGAGGCGGGTTGGGGTTTACCCCATCTTTCACAATCGCTGGGTGTTGCTGTTGAATGTTGAGATTGGGGTCCAAACTCTCGCAGCCCTCAGTGGCCATGGGTGCGAGGTGTCTTAATGATACAATGGTAATCCTGCCATCTGGGAACTTGACATGAGCGTATTCCGGATTCACGTCTACGACCTCAACCTCATCAACTAGAGGATCATTTTTGCTTTGCCGCACTTGACCTTTTAAGAGGACAAGGCCTCTGCAAGCAAGCCACGTAGGTAGAGTTTGCCCTGAAGTAGACCTTCTTGTATGCCGGAAGAATCGTTCATGTGGTGTACAATTTGTAGAGGTGCACAACAGTAATCGAATAGAGTGGAGTGCATCAGGAAGAACAACTTTCCATTGGGATACATCTAAGCCTTTCGTCCTAAGAGCTAGCAGCACTGTCTTCCAAATAATCCCATTGTACTTCTCAGCCTGGTCATTTCCTCTAGGGTTGTAAGGAGTCATACGGCTAGTTGCTACCCCTTTTTTGAATAGAAAGTTTTTCAACTCCTCAGACATAAAGGAAGTTTCCCTATCAGAATGTATATATGCAGGCATACCAAAGATTGCAAACAACTGCACCAGGCACTGAATTACTGTACCAGTAGTCATATCTGAACAAGGGAATGTAAAAGGGAATCTAGAGAATTTATCTACAACTGAAAGAATTTATTTATTCCTTGAATGTGATGGAAGTGGTCCTTTAAAATCTATGTTGAGTCTTTCAAATGGCTGAGAAGCTTTAATCAAATGCCCAGAGTCAAACTTGTCAAAAATGCCCAGAGCAAAACCGAGGTAAAAGTTCAGAGCATGCAGAGCAAGAATTAGCTCTACATGAAGATGTAGAGCAAGCATCTTCTTCGCCTCTTCCACAGAATAAGGCAGATTTCGACATCAGACAAAATGAGCCACACGAGACACTCCAGGGTGACACAGATTGTCATGTAATTCCTTTAGTTCATCCACACTGGTGGCACCACACACACGTGAGACTGCATCAGCGGGTATGTTCTGTTTACCTGGGCGATATACAGTGTCATAGTGGTAACAGGAGAGTCCGACTCGCCATCTGGCAATTTTATCATTTATAATCTTACCAGCTGATTTAGAGTTAAACATAAAAGCAACACTGCGCTGGTCAGTCACAAGCCGAGAATGGCGTCCAATGAGATAGTGTCGCCGCTTCCCTAGGGCTTCAACAATGGCATAAGCTTCCTTCTCCACCGATGAGTGCCTTTGTTCACTATTTGAAAGTGTTCGGGAGAAGAAAGCTACTGGTTGTTCATTCTGGGTTAGGGTAGCCGCAATAGCATGATCTGAAGCATCGGTTTCCACAGCAAAAGGAGCTGTTGGGTCGATTGCTCGAACTACTGCCTCAGCAATGTCTTGTTTCAATCATTTAAAAGCTTTTGCAGCGGCAGCAGATAAGGGAAAGTTATTGGCATGAGAGAGAGGACAGATCTTCTCAGAAAAGCCCAGCACCCAACGAGAGTAATGTGCAAGCATTACCATTGTTCTGCGTAAAGAACCTGTGTTGCTTGGTAGTAGAAGTTTTAACAGTGGCTCGAGGCGTTCTGGGTCAGGCCGAATTTCTCCTTCTTGTATAAGATATTCCAACAGCTTTATAGACCAGAGTCGAAAACTACACTTCTCAAGATTCAGGGTCAGGGTATACCTTCTTGCAACGTCCATAAAATGTTTCAGATTTTTATCATGGTCTTCCTCAGAATCTCCACACACACATGCATCATCTACATAAGCAAAGGTGCTCTTCACTCCTTCTTTCTCAAGGATGCCATCAATTACTCTTTGAAAACTGGCCACTCCATTAGTGACCCCAAATGGGATACGATTAAATTCAAAAAGTTTCCCACAAGCTTCAAAGACAGTATAGGGTTTCTCTTCCTCTGTTAAACCCACTTGATGGTACGCACTTCTCAAGTCTAGCGTGCTGTATACTTTAAATCTAACAACATTATTCACAATCTCATTGTGGGACATTTGGGGCTTGACTCTATTTATTTAAATATTAATGTAATGAAAATCAATTACGAAGGACCACCCGCTTTTATAGTAAAGAGGGAAACTAATAAAATGTGATCATTAGAAAATTCTTAGATGAACCAGTAACTATGGATAAATACTAGAGAATAGAATCACTTGTATAATTAATGGGCTGTATATAATTTAACTGAATCAAAGCCTCAAACACCTACATTGGGGGGTTATTACTAGAACTTCATATATGTCTAGGAACTAGTGTGGTTCGTGCACCAGTTCATTATGCAATAATCTAATCCTATGACCAATTATAGAATCAATAAGACAATCACCAATAAGAACATAGATTATGAACATGAGAAATTAATGATTATAATAAACACGTGTTAATCCAGAAAACAGTGATCCGTAGTAATAATACACTACAGATAATGTAATTAAAGGAATACGGAAAAGGGTCTTAGCTTGAAGACGTTTTCCAAGACATCGGTTATGACTCATCCTCGGAATCTCCTGAACTCATCATGGAACACTGGGAGATGATTAACACGGGAAATGACAGCTCGGGGAATTCTTCACACATGCTGCAAATCAAAATATATTCAGTAGCAACATATTAGGTTGCTAAATATCTATGTTCAAGAAATTAAAATGGAGAGTGGAGCCAGATAATAACCTGTGGTCGGTTTTAGTCGCTCGGCGTAACGACAAGCTACCCTGCTATAACCTATCCATAATGATGCATCAAAAGGGAATAAAGGTACTTAGCTAATAGGGCAATGTGTAAGTTGAAGCTTGCAAAAGCTCGCGTCCTAGGTTCTGGCGTCGTAACAATGAACACGTGGTGTCGAGCCTAGCCTAGATGCTGACGCGCTTCTCTGGCCGGTCACGTTGGTCTACCCGGAACCAATTAACAGGTTCCCGTTTGAACGTTAAGTTAATTCTCGTTGACGATCCAACACGAAGTATCCCGTGACACTATAAACCAGCTAAGTTGCTATATTCTGCAACAATTCTTCACACCTCACAGTGGCGACTTTCCTCCTCCCCGTTCTCGGTGGCGTCCACTCCAGCAATGGCTTCTCCTCTGCCCCCCGCTCCGCGTCTTGCATTTGATACACAAATTATTTACTACGAATAATATCATTTCTCGCAGTTGCGATTGAAATGCTCGGATAAGGACGGCAGAGGAGTTAAATATTATTATTTGCCCGTTTTACGATGGTAAATGAACAATGGAGATGAATTAAAGTCTCTCCAGGGCATTCACGCGTGACGTTAAATTTATTACCAGATAACAATTGAAACTATAAACGCTCTATTTGGCATTAGTTGGGGATCAGTTTATCTGTAAATAATTATCACACAGAACACCGCTGTTTTATAGAGAATCAAACTCAATTCTCAGACACACTGGATATAGATGTGTTTATTATAATGGAATCTGACGCAATACTGGCGTCTGGTGACGTAAGAATTCTAGCCTTATTGTACAGATGCAATTATTAGTACATGTGAACTCTACGGTTGGTTAATTTTAATTACTACAGTGATTAGTAGATTTAGTAATAATTAATAATAATACAACAGTGTTGTATTATTGTTGGAAATTTCCAACACTCATCTAAGGGTAGGCATCCAGCCCCGTGAATTGGTTGATTGTTTGTGAGTAATCTACAACCATTCTCTTCTTCTGATGTTCTGCTTTAGTTACTAATACCTGGGCTCTCCATGGGAGAATGACTGGGTCTAATTATCTCTTCACGTAGCATCCGAGCGGTCTCAGATTCAATAAACAACTTGTCAGCCTCAGATTCAATAAACAACTTGTCAGTCTCAGATTCAATAAACAACTTGTCAGCCTCAGATTCAATAAACAACTTGTCAGCCTCAGATTCAATAAACAACTTGTCAGCCTCAGATTCAATAAACAACTTGTCAGCCTCAGATTCAATAAACAACTTGTCAGCCTCAGAATAGCGTCTGGATTTTACAGCAATCGGCTTGCAGTCTGGTGCTAAATTACTGATGAGAGATGGAGCCGGAACTTTGACGGCAGCTAATCCACATATTCTAAGGAAAGGTCTATCGCCTCCAAAAGCCATCTCGAGCACAGAATGATTTTGTAAAAAGTTATGGCCTAAAATCACATCAGCACACAATTCGGGTAACACTTTAAGATTTACACCATGGTAAGTTTCTCCTTGCAATTCTAAGTCTACAGAACACTGACCCAGGAATTTTGAAGAGAACGATACAGTAGCCATAGAAACTGCCCCAGTGTCAGGATAGACGAGTAACCCACTCTGCTCGGCAATATTCTTATGAATAAAGTTCTCAGAGCTACCAGTGTTAATCAGTGCACTGACTGGAACACCATTGATCTTAGAACTAAGTACTGATTTATTGAGGCATGAGGGTGAAATCCCAGCTAAAGTAGCGAGCATAGCAGCGGAATGTTGAGTGTTTGAAGCGCTATTAGTCTGTTTCAGAGATCAACAGACCTTAGCATAATGACCCTTTTTCTTGCAATTCATACACAGAGCTTCTCTAGCTGAACATCGACTGCAAGGATGTCGAGTGTGACCACAAAAGAAGCACTTTAAACCGCTAGTTGTAGCTGCAGAAACTGTGTCAACTTTTTCTTCTACACTTGTCCTCCTGAGTCCTCCAGGTCTAATGAGAGTGCCATGGCAGCGTTTGTAGCCCCCTGGCTGAGCATAAGAGGCAGAAAGTTTATGTGCCGTTTCTAGAGTGTGAGCCGGGTCAAAGGCTGACTGTAAGTCTAAAGTTTTATTTTCAAGTAAGCGCTGCCTTATTGTGGCAGAACCTAGCCCATTAATGAAAGCATCTCTCACATAGTTATCACAAGCTTCTACAGCAGTCATTGCTTTGAACTGGCAATCTTTAGCTAATAACTTTAATGCCTGAAGAAACTGGTTAAGCGACTCACCGGGTTCTTGGCGTCGTGTTGCAAGCACATACCTTGCGAATACTTCATTCTTGGGCTTCACAAACAGTTTTGTTAGGGATTTTTCAGCAGCATTTTTTTCAGCCGTAGTGCAGTCAGCTATGTAGTCGAACACACGTGGAGCAACGTAGTTTATTAAGAGATGCAGCTTGTCCACGGTGGGAGTATCTTCTTCTACTGCCAGAGTGAAGTTTTGGAACGTCTTGAGCCAATGACGCCATTCTTGAGCGGCGGTGATGGAGTTTGGGTCAGTAGCAAACCGCTGGGGACGTAGTAACCGCTCCATGTTCACTGGCTGTATTTATTTGATCAATAAATTGAGGTGAATGAGAAGCGTCGCCAGACATGTGGCTTTATTGATCAAATAATTACAGTACAGTTACATCCAGCAATAACACAAGCCATCAATGATCTGCCTAATGTCTCTAACATTCTGAAACCTATTTTGTTTGCTGATGATACTACCCTCATTACTCTAACCCCAACCCACATACACTAAATAATGTTGTTAATAATGAACTAAAAAAAGTCCACTTATGGATGTCAACCAACAAACTAGCACTTAACATAAAAAAGACCTACTACATCTTATTTGGAAGCAAATCTACAAATTCAATTCAGCTTCAGATAGACAATGTAAACATTAGCAATAAAAATGATGGAAAGTTTCTTGGCCTATTCCTAGACAAGAGACTCAACTTCAGTACCCACATACAACACATAACTAAGAAAGTCTCTAAAACAGTTGGTATACTCTCCAAAATCAGATATTATGTACCTAACTCTGCTCTCATCTCTCTATATTATGCACTAATCTATCCCTATCTTAATTATGGTATCTGTGCATGGGGTTCAACCACTGCAAACCACCTCAAGTCCATCATCACCCAGCAAAAATCTGCTATCAGAATAATAACAAATTCTGCTTTCAGACAACACTCAGCCCTCTTGTTTAACTCCCTAAACATGCTAAACATAATCTCACTCCACAAATTCTCTTGTGTCAACTACATTTACAAAACCCTGTTCTTAAATGCAAATCCTGCTCTGAAACTCTCCCTGGACAGATGTAATAGGACCCATTATCACCACACCAGAAATAAATATCTCTTTGATATCCCCAGAGTCAAACTTAATCTGTGTAAACACTATATGCAAATAAAGGGACCCAGTCTATGGAACTCACTCCCTATTGAATTGAAAAGCTGTCCAACTTTTGCGTCATTCAAAAACAATACTAAAAAGTACCTAATTTCATCTTCACAGTTTTTTACCTTTTGCTTTAAAATTGCACTGTATCTATTGCTACCCAATCTTAAGAATTTACCAACTTAAAATTATCTGTTAGATTAAGGACCTGCCCGAAACGCTGCGCGTACTAGTGGCTTTACAAGAGTGTAATTACTGTACTATGCTATGTATTCTCACAAACCCAATGTACCTTCTTGTATATAAATAAATAAATAAATAATAAATTAATACACTATACTTATACACAGTTTAAGCATTGTCTATTCACTATAACAATAAACCAACTGCACATGACTAAAGCTAGAATATACAGAAATTAAAATAGAAGTTAACATTACACAAACCTGTACACAAGCACGACACAGCTGATCTGACGATACAAACAAGTCAAGCGAGCATCCAAACAAAACAGTCAAGCGAGCATTCAAACAAAACAGTCAAGCGAGCATCCATCCGGTACGATAATATATAACACTTTTACTACACACTGATAATAAATTTAGCTGAAAATTAAACGCTACCAGAATCTGGGGGGAGGAATGGTGGGTGACGCCGCCGCGCACCAGAGAGCTCCCCAGACCGGTCCATAGAATTACCCAAATTTACCCAAATCCTGCTAGCATTAACTAAGTAATGAAGAAATTTGATATATTTACTTACTATAATGTTGGTGCTGAATGCAGAATATGATCAAACCTATTTTTATTCTGAAATAATATAATTTCATAACAAAATTAGAAGTCAATATGTAACAGGTGACGCCATAGGAAGTCGATGGTCCAAGCGACAATATTGTGGAGCAACTGATCCAAGTTATATTGTTACCTGGTGTGTGTTTGCTGGCATATCAGCTTCCTCTACACAGTGATCCATTCATTGCACTTTTTTGCTCATATTGTCGCAAATTTAGGCAAGGTTCGTTGGGGTTAGGTAAGGATAGTTTGGGTTAGGTAATGTTAGAGGCAACTTTTCAAACCCATTTGCAATATATCTTGGATAAGTCGCTCCACAACATTGTCACTTGGACCCTCGACTTCCTATGGCGTCACCTGCTTCATATTTACTTATAATTTTGTTATGAAATTATATTATTTCAGAATAAAAATAGGTTTGATCATATTCTGCATTCAGCACCAACATTATAGTGAGTAAATATACCATATTTCTTTATTACTTACGTAATGCTAGCAGGATTTGGGTAAATTTGGGTGGATTTTGGTAGATTTGGGTAATTCTATGGACCTTCACAGATCTCCAAGCCGAGCTGACGTGTTAGGACACGCACCTGATTAGCACGTGCATACCTAGTATTTCCCGCAATTCGTGTCACAGGATCTTCAGAATCCATCTAATCTATGAATTCGCAACTTGGGGAGTATTTTACCCGGACCCGTAAGACTGATATTTCTTTGTCCATTGTAATAGATAGTTCTTGTGGTTCTGGTTATGAAGCCGGGGAGGTACCCAACAAGCGTAAGCTCATTTCTCACTAGAGACAGTCCTTTCTTTTAATGCCTCCTTAGTTTATTGCTGGTATTATAATCCAATCATTTCACAGGTAAAATTTGGGAAGAAGTAGAGACTACTTACAAGCATCATTTTGACCTTCGTGCCCTGATGCCATGATACCTTAGAATCTTCGACGTGGCTTCTCTTGGTCAGGACGGGTGTATGAATGCAGTACTAATTAGCCTGATGCTTCATCCATAACAGAGGGATTTCTTGAGCCTGGAATCAGGCCATTCCTACGTTTAAGCTAAGGCCTTAAATTTTCCATACTAATAAGTAGATTAACCAGTAGAAATAGTAGTAGTCTATCGTTACATAATATATATATTGATACAGACTATATACCTATATATAAATATCGCCCTAAATTATGTACAGAGGGTAAACCCAGTAGGAGATAATTTGAATACAGTCTGCTTAATTCAATTAATATATATACAATACCTACCTGCTGTGAAAACCCCACAGTTGCAATGCCCAACATGCAAGGTTTTGCATCTGTCGATATTAAAAAGCATTTGGCAGTCTTCTGACCAGTGTGAAGTTCTTGTAGATCTCTTTGTAAGGCTTCAATTTTAATAGCATTACCCAGTTTACCATAAGTCTTCGTGGCATCAGCAAAACTTGATGATGTGGTTTGAAATATTCTCATCTATGTCATTAATGTACATGACAAAAAGGGTTTCCCCAAAATGGACCCCTGTGGCACCCCACTTAGCACATTTCTCCATTCAGATTCGTTCCCATTTAGCAGGACCTTCTGTTTTCTTTGTATCAGCCACTGTTTTATCCATTCTAGTATTTTACCACTTATTCCTTTGGCATGTAATTTCTTTGCCAGTTTTTCATGTGGTACTTTATCAAAGGCTTTGGCAAAATTCATGTATACTACATCAACCGGAAGGCCTTTGTCTGAGTAGCTGGTTACCGTTTCAAAAAATGTGAGCAGGTTTATAAGGCAGGATCTATTTCTAACACACCCATGTTGTGTCGATTGTACAAGATTGTTCACTGAAAGATGGTGAATGATTCCCTTCCTGAATTCTCTGTGTGATCTTGCATATGTGTGAAGTCATGCTGATGGGACGGTAGTTTTCTGCTGAGCTCTTTCTACCTTTTTGGAAAATAGGGAGTGACATTTGCATATTTTCCTTCAAGGGGGACTATCCGTTGGTCTAGAGATTTTCTGAAAAGTAATTTCTGCAGAAGACTTAGTTCTTCTACCAATTCCTTTATCTCTGGATTGGATTCCATCCACACCTCGGGCTTTGGAGTCTTTTAGCTAGTCAATGCGCTTCCTGATTATGTCGCATGATATTCCTAAATTAATTCTCTTCACCTTCAAACATTTGTACTCACCTACAAATTGAGCTTTGAGCTTTGGCTCTTTGCTCCCGCCTCTCAACCGTCAAACAACTGGTGTACAGATTCCTGAGCCTACTGGGCTCTATCATATCTACATTTAAAACTGTGTATGGAGTCAGCCTCCACCATATCACTGCCTAATGCATTCCACCTGTTAACTACTCTGACAGTTAAAAAGTTCTTTCTAACGTCTCTGTGGCTCATTTAGGTACTCAGTTTCCACCTGTGTCCCCTTGTTCGCGTATCACTAGTGTTGAATAGTTTATCCTTGTCAACCCTGTCAATACCCCTGAGGATTTTGTAGGTAGTTACTCTTCTGTCTTCCAGTGTCGTAAGGTGCATCTCTCGTAGCCTTTCCTCGTAACTCATGCCTCTTAACTCTGGGACTAGTCTAGTGGCATACCTCAGAACCTTTTCCAGCTTCGTCTTGTGCTTGACAAGGTACGGGCTCCATGCTGGGGTCGCATACTCCAGGATTGGTCTTACATATGTGGTATACAAGATTCTGAATGATTTCTTACACAGGTTCCTGAATGCTGTTCTGATGTTAGACAGCCTCGCATATGCCGCAGACGTAATTCTTTTATGTGGGCATCAGGAGACAGGTTTGGTGTGATATCAACTCCTAGATCTTTCTCTCTGTCCGTTTCATGAAGTACTTCATCTCCTATTCTGTTTCCGCCGCCTAGTTTCATTACTTTGCATTTACTTGGGTTGAACTTGAGAATTGTGTGGGTGATGGGATGTCATCTAACCTCCCTAGTGTGAACACTGATGTAAAATATTAATTCAGTGTTTGTTGCCCTTCTATCGTCCATTACAACTTGGTTAGTCTCATCTTTTAATGGTCCTACCGAGTCCTTTGTTTTGGTTCTGCTTCTTATATACACATAGAACGATTTAGGATCTTTCTTTATGTTTTGGGCAAGTTTCTCTCGTATTTTCGTCTGGCAGATCTAATTTTCTGGGTGGCCGAGTTTAGTGCCCTATTATCGTCAATGATGATAATCATTGATCATAATCAATGATGTCCGTCGTGGATTTAAAAGTTCTCCAGAGGTTCTGCTGGGTTATCAATGCTCGTTTTATGACCTGTGTCATCCATCTAGTCCCTTTCTTTTCTTTCTCCTTTTCGGCACATATTTTTGAACGAGTTTCATGATGACCTTCTTTGAATTTTGCCATGATGCTTCCTTGTCTTGTTCACCCATCAGCTTCCTATAGATGTTCTGGAGTTCCTCTCTCATTTCTCCTCGATGATAATCTAGAAATTCATCATCATTTACCTTTATGTGGGCTTCTATATTAGACGTCCATATTAAAACATGGTGATCACACGAGGGGGTGAGCTTTATCCCCGACATGAATTTGATAAATCTTCCCCTCTTCTGATGATAACACAAGAGCTAGTATGTTGATACCTCGAGTGGGCTCTACCACATGCTGTATGAGAAAGGAGTCCTGTAACTGGTCTAGAAATGGTTCTCCTGTTGTGCTTATGATGTTAGATTTACCCAATCTATGGTCTCATGGTTACCGTCCCCCATTATTAGAGTTTGGGTTTATGATGCTGCATTGATCACATTGTACTGATCAGCAAGTTCCTCTGCCGCTGCTGTATCAGCCTTGTAACATACTCCCACTGACAGTTTGCCACCATCTTGAGTTAGTGTGTTGCACCATACAGACTGAGGAACTCATGGTGTTCAGTTCCTCATTATAGGTAGCATCCAGGTCCTCTTTCACATACAGTATCACCCCGCCTGCTCTTGCTGTTCTGTTCTTTCTAAATTGTGGCCAGTATCCCGGCAGGTGGAATTCGCCTTCTATTATGTCCTCCCGTCCCTATGTTTCACTGATGTCAATGATGTCGGGATTTTCAGCCTCTGCACAAGCACATAATGAGTCAAATTAATTTACTAGGCTTCTGGCATTTGTGTAGAAACAATTTAAACTCCGGACGTTGTTCCTGTGTTTAGCACATTCATGTTCTGTTCATTGTGGCTATGGTTATGCACCTATTTGTCGTCCGAGATATATTGAGTTAGCTCTCCTCCTTCCACTATCTGGATCACCTGCCCTCTCCTGATCCAGCCCGTCCTCATAAACGAAGGGCAAAAGTGATTCCATACACCCGCCAAATCCCCTGTTTATGAATGAAAAACGGTTTACATACAACTCACAAATAATTTCTTTCGAACATTTCCAGATCAAGTGCTTCACTGACGAATTTTGTTCAAACCACAACGCTATAAATGCTTCACTCACGTACTACAAATACAAATAATCGCCGCCAGAACCTAAATACCTAACCTAACCTAACCTAATCTATGTCTATATATGCACAATATGCTAATATCTTATAATATTAATTTTTATTTGAGAAAGTTCCCGGTTTGAATGAACAGCATGTTAAAATTTATGAATGCGTCTGTGGGGTCGACCAATGGATGTAATGGACTTGAGTCGAGGACGGGTTGTTGTAGTCGACCGCTGGATGGAATAGACTTACCTTGAGGTTACCTTGAGGTGCTTCCGGGGCTTAGCGTCCCCGCGGCCCAGTCGTCGACCAGGCCTCCTGGTTGCCGGACTGATCAACCAGGCTGTTGGACGCGGCTGCTCACAGCCTGACGTACGAGTCACAGCCTGGTTGATCAGGTATCCTTTGGAGGTGCTTATCCAGTTCTCTCTTGAACACTGTGAGGGGTCGGCCAGTTATGCCCCTTATGTGTAGCGGAAGCGTGTTGAACAGTCTCGGGCCTCTGATGTTGATAGAGTTCTCTCAGAGTACCTGTTGCATCTCCGTTCTTCAACGGGGGTATTCTGCACATCCTGCCATGTCTTCTGGTCTCATGTGATGTTATTTCTGTGTCCAGGTTTGGGACCAGCCCCTCTAATATTTTCCACGTGTAAATTATTATGTACCTCTCCCGCCTGCGCTCAAGGGAGTACAGTTTTAGGCTCTTTAGTCGGTCCCAATAGTTTAGATGTTTTACTGAGTGGATTCTAGCAGTAAAGGATCTCTGCACGCTCTCCAGGTCAGTAATTTCTCCAGCTTTGAAAGGTGCTGTCATTGTGCAGCAGTACTCCACTCTAGAGAGCACAAGCGTTTTGAAAAGTATCATCATCGGTATAGCATCTCTAGTGTGAAAAGTTCTTGTTATCCAACCTGTCATTTTTCTTGCAGTTGTGACGGCTACTTTATTGTGTTCTTTAAAGATAAGGTCTTCCGACATGAGTACACCCAGATCCTTTACATTGCCTTTTCGTTCTATGTTATGATTTGCCTGAGTTTTGTACGTAGTTTCCATTTTTATATTTTCATTTTTTCCATAGCGCATGAGCTGGAACTTATCTTCGTTAAACACCATATTATTTTCTGTAGCCCATAGAAAGACCTGATCTACATCTGACTGGAGGTTCGCCGTGTCCTCTATGTTGCCTACTCTCATGAAGATCCTAGTGTCATCTGCAAAGGATGATACAGTGCTATAGGTTGTGTTCTTGTCTATGTCCGAAATGAGGATGAGAAAAAGTACTGGAGCAAGCACAGTACCCTGGGGGACTGAGCTCTTCACGGTTGATGGGCTGGATTTTATTTTGTTGACTATTACACATTAGGTTCTGTTGGTCAGGAAATTGTAGATCCATCTGCCTATTTTTCCGGTAATTCCTTTTGAACGCATTTTATGTGTAATAACACCATGGTCACATTTATCAAAAGCTTTTGCGAAATCTGTGTAAATTACATCAGCGTTATGTTTGTCTTCCATAGCATCTAATGCCATATCATAGTGGTCCGGCAACTGCGACAGGCAAGAGCGCCCTGTTCTGAAACCATGTTGTCCGGGGTTATGGAGATGCTGTGATTCCATGTATTTTGTGATTTTACTTCTTAGCACTCTCTCAAAAATTTTTATGATGTGCGATGTTAGCGCTATCGGTCTGTAATTTTTTGCCTCTGCCTTATTTCCTCCTTTATGAAGTGGTGCTATCTCTGCTGTTTTTAGTATATCAGGAATAACGCTAGTATCTAGGCTTTGTCTCCACAGAATGTGGAGGGCCTGCGATAGTGTTTTTTTACAGTTCTTTATGAATATGGAGTTCCAAGAATCCGGGCCTGGTGCAGAGTGCATAGGCATACTGTTTATGGCTTCTTCAAAATCCAGTGGGGATAGGGTGACGTCTGATATATGATTTGATGTTGGTATCGTATCCATGAAAAATTCATTTGGGTTATCAATCTTTCGTGTGTTTAGTGGCTCGCTGAAAACAGAGTCGTACTGCGTCCTCAGTAGCTCGCTCATTTCTTTGTTGTCATCGGTGAAAGTTCCATCTCCCTTTCGCAGGGGCCCGATACTAGATGTGGTTTTTGATCTTGATTTTGCATAGGAGAAAAAATATTTCGGATTTCTTTCTATTTCACTGATGGCCTTTTGCTCTCTTTGCCTCTCCTGGGTTTTGTATGATTCTTGTAGCTTCCGCTCAATTGTTTCTATTTCTCTACCTAACCTTCTTCGCCGTTCTTGAAATAGGGTGCGACTCTCAAGTTGTTCCGCGAGGAACAACGTCCTTAGTCTGAGGACGGATTGCCTAAGCTTTAGCTTTACATTTTTATTATTGTTCTTTGTTTCTTTACTTCTTCTGTTTGCCACTTAGCACCTTGTCGTTTATTTGTTGTTCAATTATGAGGACTGGAGATATGTATACTTGCCCCTCAAGCCCTTTGAGGTTGTGGGCACTGTTGAGTATTTTCCTTCTGTGTTCAAAATTTGCAATTATTATTCGTACCATGTTTGCTTTATGTCGACCTAACCTAAACACACTTGATATAATTAGTTCCTTATCTTTGCATGTTATACCAGTGCACGTTGTATTATAATTACATTTAGTGAGGAAATCCGTAGGGGCCGTGATGAGGGTTCGAACCAATGTGTTGGGTGTTCCCACGAGCTAGTCGGCCCGAGCGGACAGCACGCGGGACTTGTGATCCTGTGATCCTGTGGTCCTGGGTTCGATCCCAGGCGCCGGCGAGAAACAATGGGCAGAGTTTCTTTCACCCTATGTCCCTGTTACCTAGCAGTAAAATAGGTATCTGGGTGTTAGTCAGCTGTCACGGGCTGCTTCCTGGGGGTGGAGGCCTGGTCGAGGACCGGGCCGCGGGGACACTAAAGCCCGGAAATCATCTCAAGATAACCTCAAGATAACGCACACGCACTAGTTAACTAGGCCACGGCATGGTCAAAAGGATTGCAACCTGGAGTTCTACTGAGTTGCCAAGGGTTTCCTGAGGCTTCCATTGAAGCCAGACCAGATTTTTCACAACCATGCACTCTGGCTCTGTCATCCAGGAATGTTCTACCTCTGATGCTCCTCTTTCAATATTCAACCTTCTTTTGTGTGTATATATATATATATATATATATATATATATATATATATATATATATATATATATATATATATATATATATATATATATATATATATATATATATATATATATATATATATATATTATATATATATATATATAACCGAAAACTCACCCCAGAAGTGACTCGAACCCATACTGCCAGGAGCAACGCAACTGGTATGTACAGGACGCCTTAATCCACTTGACCATCTCGACCGGACAAAAGGAGGGGAAAGCTGAAGCTATTTGAACCACCCCCTCGCCGGCACTCGGATGGTAATCTTGGGCGCAGCATTTTATCAGTTTTCGGTTGCATATAGTCCTGGGGACCATTCAGGCTTGTTTGCATTTGTGTTTCTCATGTGTGCCCCAAAGAATGAGGTGATTTGATAAAATGCTATGCCCAAGATTACCATCCGGGTGCCGATGGGGGGGGGGGAGGTTCAAATAGCTTCGGCTATCACCTCCTTTTGTCCAGTCGAGATGGTCAAGTGGATTAAGGCGTCCTGTACATACCAGTTGCATTGCTCCTGGCATTATGGGTTCGAGTCACTTCTGGGGTATGAGTTCTCGGTTGCATATAGTCCTGGAGACCATTCAGGCTTGTTTGCATATATATATATATATATATATATATATATATATATATATATATATATATATATATATTATATATATATAGATATATTTTATTAAATATGACCGAAAAAGTAAGATTAATAATTCTAACACGAATTTTCTCAATCTTTCGTACATTATGCTTCACTGTTGGAGGTAAATCAAAAATCACTTCTCCAAAATTCATTTTTATTTCTAGTCTGACGCAACACGGGCGCGTTTCGTAAAACTTATTACATTTTCAAAGACTTCACAAATACACAACTGATTAGAACTTGCGTTTCCCTGATTTTATATCTACATTTGAGTGAGGTGGGAAGGGTGATGTGGCATTACATTTGAGTAAGGTGGGAAGGATGATGTGGCATTAGAGGATATTAATAGGGTATTAAAAGTATCAACACAAGACAGAACACGAAACAATGGATATTGAATAGAAGTGTTTGTAGAAAGCCTATTGGTCCATATTTCTTGATGCTTCTATATTGGAGCGGAGTCTTGAGGTGGGTAGAATATAGTTGTGCAATAATTGGCTGTTGATTGCTGGTGTTGACTTCTGGATGTGTAGTGCCTCGCAAACGTCGAGCCGCCTGCTATCGCTGTATCTATCGATGATTTCTGTGTTGTTTACTAGGATTTCTCTGGCGATGGTTTGGTTATGGGAAGAGATTATATGTTCCTTAATGGAGCCCTGTTGTTTATGCATCGTTAAACGCCTAGAAAGAGATGTTGTTGTCTTGCCTATATACTGGGTTTTTTGGAGCTTACAATCCCCAAGTGGGCATTTGAAGGCATAGACGACGTTAGTCTCTTTTAAAGCGTTCTGTTTCGTGTCTGGAGAGTTTCTCATGAGTAGGCTGGCCGTTTTTCTGGTTTTATAGTAAATCGTCAGTTGTATCCTCTGATTTTTGTCTGTAGGGATAACGTTTCTATTAACAATATCTTTCAGGACCCTTTCCTCTGTTTTATGAGCTGTGGAAAAGAAGTTCCTGTAAAATAGTCTAATAGGGGGTATAGGTGTTGTGTTAGTTGTCTCTTCGGAGGTTGCATGGCTTTTCACTTTCCTTCTTATGATGTCTTCGATGAAACCATTGGAGAAGCCGTTATTGACTAGAACCTGCCTTACCCTACAGAGTTCTTCGTCGACTTGCTTCCATTCTGAGCTGTGGCTGAGAGCACGGTCGACGTATGCGTTAACAACACTCCTCTTGTACCTGTCAGGGCAGTCGCTGTTGGCATTTAGGCACATTCCTATGTTTGTTTCCTTTGTGTAGACTGCAGTGTGGAAACCTCCGCCCTTTTCCATGACTGTTACATCTAGAAAAGGCAGCTTCCCATCCTTTTCCGTCTCGTAAGTGAAACGCAGCACGGAACTCTGCTCAAATGCCTCCTTCAGCTCCTGCAGATGTCTGACATCAGGTACCTGTGTAAAAATGTCGTCAACATACCTGCAGTATATGGCCGGTTTCAAGTTCATGTCGACTAAGACTTTTTGCTCGATGGTACCCATGTAGAAGTTTGCAAACAGGACACCTAGGGGAGAACCCATAGCGACCCCATCTACTTGCTTATACATGTGCCCATCCGGGCTCAAGAAGGGTGCCTCTTTAGTACAAGCTTGGAGTAGTTTCCTCAGAATACTTTCTGGCATGTCAAGAGGAGTACAGGCTGGATCACGATACACTCTGTCGGCTATCATTCCGATTGTCTCGTCCACAGGTACGTTGGTAAACAGCGATTCTACGTCCAACGAGGCTCTTATCCCTGTGGCCCGTGCGCCCCGCAGTAAGTCCACAAATTCCTTTGGAGACCTCAGGCTGAAGGCGCAAGGAACATAAGGAGTCAGCAGGCCGTTGAGTCGCTTCGCCAATCTGTACGTGGGTGTGGGTATCTGGCTAATGATTGGCCGAAGTGGGTTTCCAGGCTTGTGCGTCTTGACATTTCCATACGCATATCCAGGTTTATATTCCCCAATGATCTTTGGCAGGTGGAGTCCGGATTTCTTGGCGTTCACAGTTTCGATCAGTTTGTTGACCTTTGCTTTTAATTCGGCTGTAGTGTCCTTCGTTACCCTTTGGAACTTAGTTTGGTCAGAGAGTATGATGTTCATTTTGACCAAACTAAGTTCCAAAGGGTAACGAAGGACACTACAGCCGAATTAAAAGCAAAGGTCAACAAACTGATCGAAACTGTGAACGCCAAGAAATCCGGACTCCACCTGCCAAAGATCATTGGGGAATATAAACCTGGATATGCGTATGGAAATGTCAAGACGCACAAGCCTGGAAACCCACTTCGGCCAATCATTAGCCAGATACCCACACCCACGTACAGATTGGCGAAGCGACTCAACGGCCTGCTGACTCCTTATGTTCCTTGCGCCTTCAGCCTGAGGTCTCCAAAGGAATTTGTGGACTTACTGCGGGGCGCACGGGCCACAGGGATAAGAGCCTCGTTGGACGTAGAATCGCTGTTTACCAACGTACCTGTGGACGAGACAATCGGAATGATAGCCGACAGAGTGTATCGTGATCCAGCCTGTACTCCTCTTGACATGCCAGAAAGTATTCTGAGGAAACTACTCCAAGCTTGTACTAAAGAGGCACCCTTCTTGAGCCCGGATGGGCACATGTATAAGCAAGTAGATGGGGTCGCTATGGGTTCTCCCCTAGGTGTCCTGTTTGCAAACTTCTACATGGGTACCATCGAGCAAAAAGTCTTAGTCGACATGAACTTGAAACCGGCCATATACTGCAGGTATGTTGACGACATTTTTACACAGGTACCTGATGTCAGACATCTGCAGGAGCTGAAGGAGGCATTTGAGCAGAGTTCCGTGCTGCGTTTCACTTACGAGACGGAAAAGGATGGGAAGCTGCCTTTTCTAGATGTAACAGTCATGGAAAAGGGCGGAGGTTTCCACACTGCAGTCTACACAAAGGAAACAAACATAGGAATGTGCCTAAATGCCAACAGCGACTGCCCTGACAGGTACAAGAGGAGTGTTGTTAACGCATACGTCGACCGTGCTCTCAGCCACAGCTCAGAATGGAAGCAAGTCGACGAAGAACTCTGTAGGGTAAGGCAGGTTCTAGTCAATAACGGCTTCTCCAATGGTTTCATCGAAGACATCATAAGAAGGAAAGTGAAAAGCCATGCAACCTCCGAAGAGACAACTAACACAACACCTATACCCCCTATTAGACTATTTTACAGGAACTTCTTTTCCACAGCTCATAAAACAGAGGAAAGGGTCCTGAAAGATATTGTTAATAGAAACGTTATCCCTACAGACAAAAATCAGAGGATACAACTGACGATTTACTATAAAACCAGAAAAACGGCCAGCCTACTCATGAGAAACTCTCCAGACACGAAACAGAACGCTTTAAAAGAGACTAACGTCGTCTATGCCTTCAAATGCCCACTTGGGGATTGTAAGCTCCAAAAAACCCAGTATATAGGCAAGACAACAACATCTCTTTCTAGGCGTTTAACGATGCATAAACAACAGGGCTCCATTAAGGAACATATAATCTCTTCCCATAACCAAACCATCGCCAGAGAAATCCTAGTAAACAACACAGAAATCATCGATAGATACAGCGATAGCAGGCGGCTCGACGTTTGCGAGGCACTACACATCCAGAAGTCAACACCAGCAATCAACAGCCAATTATTGCACAACTATATTCTACCCACCTCAAGACTCCGCTCCAATATAGAAGCATCAAGAAATATGGACCAATAGGCTTTCTACAAACACTTCTATTCAATATCCATTGTTTCGTGTTCTGTCTTGTGTTGATACTTTTAATACCCTATTAATATCCTCTAATGCCACATCATCCTTCCCACCTTACTCAAATGTAATGCCACATCACCCTTCCCACCTCACTCAAATGTAGATATAAAATCAGGGAAACGCAAGTTCTAATCAGTTGTGTATTTGTGAAGTCTTTGAAAATGTAATAAGTTTTACGAAACGCGCCCGTGTCGCGTCAGACTAGAAATAAAAATGAATTTTGGAGAAGTGATTTTTGATTTACCTCCAACAGTGAAGCATAATGTACGAAAGATTGAGAAAATTCGTGTTAGAATTATTAATCTTACTTTTTCGGTCATATTTAATAAAATATGTCTACAGGAAAGACTGCTACCAAAATATACTAATATATAGATATATATATATGTCGTACCTAGTAGCCAGAACGCACTTCTCAGCCTACTATGCAAGGCCCGATTTGCCTAATAAGACAAGTTTTCCTGAATTAATATATTTTCTCTAATTTTTTTCTGATGAAATGATAAAGCTACCCATTTCATTATGTATGCGGTCAATTTTTTTTTATTGGTGTTAAAATTAACGTAGATATATGACCGAACCTAACCAACCCTACTTAACCTATCTTTATAGGTTAGGTTGGGTTTGGTAGCCGAAAAAGTTAGGTTAGGTTAGGTTAGGTAGGTTAGGTGGTCGAAAAACAATTAATTCATGAAAACTTGATTAGGCAAATCGGGCCTTGCATAGTAGGCTGAGAAGTGCGTTCTGGCTACTAGGTACGACATTATATATATATATATATATATATATATATATATATATATATATATATATATATATATATATATATATATATATACAGCGAGTAATCACACTAATGTGATGGGTCGATGAGAAAATCCGTAGGAGCCAAAGTTCCTATGGATATGGTTCAGTGGAAGCCTCAGAAAACCCTTGTGAGCTCAGTAGAACTCCAGGTTGCAATACTTTTGACCATGCCGTGCCTTATAGTTGACTATGGCGTGTGCGTGAGATCACCCATCACATGGGCTCGAACCCTCGGAACGGATCCTACGGATTTTATCATTGACACATAACGTTAGTGTGATTGCTCTCTGTATATTACATTTAATTTTACCATTAGGTAAAATTAATACCTAATAACACAGTTGAATCTCCCTCGCAGAATAGTACTAAAGAACATGGAGCAATAATAAGAGTCTTCTCAAGGGAAACTCAACTATATCACTACTACAGCAAGTACCAGCTAAGAAATTATACAATGTTTATTTTGACATTATCTAATAAGTTAGTAGTCTAGTTCTTTAAATCCTAAGTGTGTGCAAATCGTAAATTAAATCCTTTAAATCCTACCTAAGTAATCCTATATTCTAAATGTACATATACTGAAGGAGACAGGGAGTGTGTGTGGGGGAGGAGACAGGGAGGGTGTGTGTGGGAAGAGATAGGGAGGGTGTGTGTGAGAGGAGACAGGGAGTGTGTGTGTGTGTGTGTGTGTGTGGGAAGAGATAGGGAGTGTGTGTGTGGGAGGAGACAGGGAGTGTGTGTGTGTGTGTGGGAAGAGATAGGGAGTGTGTGTGTGGGAGGAGACTGGGAGGGTGTGTGTGTGTGTGTGTGTGTGTGGGAAGAGACAGGGAGGATGTGTGTGGGAGGAGACAGGGAGTGTGTGTGTGGGAGGAGACAGGGAGTGTGTGTGTGGGAGGAGACAGGGAGGGTGTGTGTGGGAGGAGACAGGGAGTGTGTGTGTGTGTGGGAAGAGATAGGCAGTGTGTGTGTGGGAGGAGACAGGGAGTGTGTGTGTGTGTGGGGGGGAAGAGACAGGGAGGGTGTGTGTGGGAGGAGACAGGGAGGGTGTGTGTGTGGGAGAAGACAGGGAGGGTGTGTGTGTGGGAGGAGACAGGGAGTGTGTATGGGTGTGTGGGAGGAGACAGGGAGTGTGTGTGTGTGTGTGTGTGTGGGAGGAGACAGGGAGGGTGTGTGTGGGAGGAGACAGGGAGTGTGTGTGGGAGGAGACAGGGAGTGTGTGTGGGAGGAGACAGGGAGGGTGTGTGTGTGGGAGGAGACAGGGAGTGTGTATGTGTGAGGGAGGAGACAGGGTGTGTGTGTGTGGGAGGAGACAGGGAGTGTGTGTGTGTGTGGAAGGAGACAGGGAGTGTGTGTGTGGGAGGAGACAGGGAGTGTGTGTGTGTGGGGGAGGAGACAGGGAGTGTGTGTGTGTGTGTGGGAGGAGACAGGGAGTGTGTGTGTGTGTGTGTGTGGGAGGAGACAGGGAGTGTGTGTGTGTGTGTGGGAGGAGACAGGGAGTGTGTGTGTGTGTGTGGGAGGAGACAGGGAGTGTGTGTGTGTGTGTGTGGGAGGAGACAGGGAGTGTGTGTGTGTGGCAGGAAACGGAGTGTGTGTGTGTGTGTGGGAGGAGACAGGGAGTGTGTGTGTGTGGGAAGAGATAGGGAGTGTGTGTGTGGGAGGAGACAGGGAGTGTGTGTGTGTGGCAGGAAACGGAGTGTGTGTGTGTGTGTGGGAGGAGACAGGGAGTGTGTGTGTGTGTGGGAAGAGATAGGGAGTGTGTGTGTGGGAGGAGACAGGGAGGGTGTGTGTGTGGGAGGAGACAGGAAGTGTGTGTGTGTGGGAGGAGACAGGGAGTGTGTATGTGTGTTGGGAGGAGACAGGGAGTGTGTGTGTGTGTGTGTGTGGGAGGAGACAGGGAGTGTGTGTGTGTGTGTGGGAGGAGACAGGGAGTGTGTGTGTGTGTGTGGGAGGAGACAGGGAGGGTGTGTGTGTGGGAGGAGACAGGGAGTGTGTGTGTGTGTGTGTGTGGGAGGAGACAGGGAGGGTGTATGTGTGTGTGTGGGAGGAGACAGGGAGGGTGTGTGTGGGAGGAGACAGGGAGTATGTGTGTGTGGGAGGAGACAGGAGAGTGTGTGTGTGTGGGGGAGGAGACAGGGAGTGTGTGTGTGTGTGGGAGGAGACAGGGAGGGTGTGTGTGTGGGAGGAGACAGGGAGTGTGTATGTGTGTGGGAGGAGACAGGGAGGGTGTGTGTGTGTGGGAGGAGACAGGGAGTGTGTATGTGTGTGGGAGGAGACAGGGAGGGTGTGTGTGTGTGGGAGGAGACAGGGAGGGTGTGTGTGGGAGGAGACAGGGAGGGTGTGTGTGGGAAGAGATAGGGAGGGTGTGTGTGTGGGAGGAGACAGGGAGTGCGTGTGTGTGGGAAGAGACAGGGAGGGTGTGTGTGTGTGTGTGTGTGTGGGGGGGAGGAGACAGGGAGGGTGTGAGTGGGAAGAGATAGGGAGGGTGTTTGTGGGAGGAGACAGGGAGTGTGTGTGTGTGTGTGTGTGTGGGAAGAGATAGGGAGTGTGTGTGTGGGAGGAGACAGGGAGTGTGTGTGTGTGTGTGTGTGTGTGTGGGAAGAGGGACAGGGACAGGGAGTGTGTGTGTGGGAGGAGACAGGGAGGGTGTGTGTGGGAGGAGACAGGGAGTGTGTGTGTGGGAGGAGACAGGGAGTGTGTGTGTGGGAGGAGACAGGGAGTGTGTGTGTGGGAGGAGACAGGGAGTGTGTGTGTGGGAGGAGACAGGGAGGGTGTGGGGGGGAGGAGACAGGGTGTGTGTGTGGAGGGAGGGAGGGAGGGTGTGTGTGTGGGAGGAGACAGGGAGGGTGTGTGTGTGGGAGGAGACAGGGAGGGTGTGTGTGTGGGAGGAGACAGGGAGGGTGTGTGTGTGGGAGGAGACAGGGAGGGTGTGTGTGTGGGAGGAGACAGGGAGGGGGTGTGTGGGAGGGTGTGGGAGGAGACAGGGAGGGTGTGTGTGTGGGAGGAGACAGGGAGGGTGTGTGTGTGGGAGGAGACAGGGAGGGTGTGTGTGTGTGTGGTGTGGGAGGAGACAGGGAGGGTGTGTGTGTGTGTGTGTGTGTGGGAGGACAGGGAGTGTGTGTGTGTGGGAGGAGACAGGGTGTGTGTGTGGTGGGAGGAGACAGGGAGGGTGTGTGTGTGTGTGTGGGAGGAGACAGGGAGGGGTGTGTGTGTGTGGTGGGAGGAGACAGGGAGTGTGTGTGTGGGAGGAGACAGGGAGTGTGTGTGTGTGTGAGGAGACAGGGAGTGTGTGTGTGTGGGAGGAGACAGGGAGGGGGTGTGTGTGTGGGAGGAGACAGGGAGTGTGTGTGTGTGTGGTGGGAGGGAGACAGGGAGGGTGTGTGTGTGTGGGGAGGAGACAGGGAGGTGTGTGTGTGTGGGAGGAGACAGGGAGGTGTGTGTGTGGGAGGAGACAGGGAGGGGTGTGTGGTGTGTGTGTGTGTGTGTGGGAGACAGGGAGGGTGTGTGTGTGGGAGGAGACAGGGAGGGTGTGTGTGTGGGAGGAGACAGGGAGGGTGTGTGTGTGGGAGGAGACAGGGAGTGTGTGTGTGTGGGAGGAGACAGGGAGTGTGTGTGTGTGGGAGGAGACAGGGAGGGTGTGTGTGGGAGGAGACAGGGAGGGTGTGGGTGTGTGGGAGGAGACAGGGTGTGTGTGTGTGGGAGGAGACAGGGAGGGTGTGTGTGTGTGTGGGAGGAGACAGGGAGGGTGTGTGTGTGGGAGGAGACAGGGAGGTGTGTGTGTGTGTGGTGTGGAGGGAGGAGACAGGGTGTGTGTGTGTGTGGAGGAGACAGGGAGTGTGTGTGTGTGGGAGGAGACAGGGAGTGTGTGTGTGTGGGAGGAGACAGGGAGGGTGTGTGTGTGGGAGGAGACAGGGAGGGTGGTGTGTGGGAGGAGACAGGGGGGTGTGTGTGGGAGGAGACAGGGAGTGTGTGTGTGGGAGGAGACAGGGAGGGTGTGTGTGTGTGTGGGAGGAGACAGGGAGGGTGTGTGTGTGTGGGAGGAGACAGGGAGGGGGTGTGTGTGGGAGGAGACAGGGAGGGTGTGTGTGTGGGAGGAGACAGGGAGGGGGTGTGTGTGTGTGGAGTAGGGAGGGTGTGTGTGGGAGGAGGGAGGAGGGTGTGTGGGAGGAGACAGGGAGGGTGTGTGGGAGGAGACAGGGGGGGTGTGTGTGGGAGGAGACAGGGAGGGTGTGTGTGTGGGAGGAGACAGGGAGGGTGTGTGTGTGTGTGGAGGAGACAGGGAGGGTGTGTGTGGGAGGAGACAGGGAGGGTGTGTGTGGGAGGAGACAGGGAGGTGTGTGTGTGTGTGTGGGAGGAGACAGGGAGGGTGTGTGTGGGAGGAGATAGGGGGAGACAGGGAGGGTGTGTGTGTGTGGGAGGGAGACAGGGAGGGTGTGTGTGTGTGTGGGAGGAGACAGGGAGGGGTGTGTGTGTGTGTGGGGGGAGACAGGGGGTGTGTGGTGTGTGTGTGTGGGAGGAGACAGGGAGGGTGTGTGTGTGTGTGGGAGGAGACAGGGAGGGTGTGTGTGTGTGTGTGGGAGGAGACAGGGAGGGTGTGTGTGGGAGGAGACAGGGAGGGTGTGTGTGTGTTGGAGGAGACAGGGAGGGTGGTGTGTGTGTGGTGGGAGGAGACAGGGAGGGTGTGTGTGTGTGTGGGAGGAGACAGGGAGGGTGTGTGCGGGTGGAGACAGGGAGGGTGTGTGTGGGAGGAGACAGGGGGGTGTAGGGAGGGTGTGTGTGGGAGGAGACAGGGAGGGTGTGTGTGGGAAGAGACAGGGAGGGTGGTGTGTGACAGGGAGGAGTGTGTGTGTGTGTAGGGAGGGTGTTTGTGGGAGGAGACAGGGAGGTGTGTGTGTGTGTGGGAAGGAGACAGGGAGGGTGTGTGTGTGGGAGGAGACAGGGAGGGTGTGTGTGTGTGTGTGTGTGGGAGGAGACAGGGTGTGTGTGTGTGTGGGAGGAGACAGGGAGGGTGTGTGTGTGTGGGAGGAGACAGGGAGGGTGTGTGTGTGTGTGAGGAGACAGGGAGGGTGTGTGTGTGGGAGGAGACAGGGAGTGTGTGTGTGGGAGGAGACAGGGAGGGTGTGTGTGTGGGAGGAGACAGAGAGGGTGTGTGTGTGTGTGTGGGGGAGACAGGGAGGGACAGGGAGGGTGTGTGTGTGTGTGTGTGTGGGAGGAGACAGGGAGGGTGTGTGTGTGGGAGGAGACAGGGAGTGGTGTGTGTGTGGGAGGAGACAGGGAGGGAGGGTGTGTGTGTGTGTGTGTGGGAGGAGACAGGGAGTGGTGTGTGTGTGGGTGGAGACAGGGACAGGGTGTGTGTGTGTGGGAGAGACAACAGGTGTGTGTGTGTGTGTGTGTGTGGGAGGAGACAGGGAGGGTGGGTGTGTGTGTGGGAGGAGACAGGGAGGGTGTGTGTGTGGGAGGAGACAGGGAGGGTGTGTGTGTGGGAGGAGACAGGGAGTGTGTGTGTGTGTGGGAGGAGACAGGGAGGGTGTGTGTGGGAGGAGACAGGGAGGGTGTATGTGGGAGGAGACAGGGAGGGTGTGTGTGTGGGAGGAGACAGGGAGGGTGTGTGTGTGGGCGGAGACAGGGAGTGTGTGTGTGTGTGTGTGGGAGGAAACAGGGAGTGTGTGTGTGTGGGAGGAGACAGGGTGTGTGTGTGTGTGGGAGGAGACAGGGAGGGTGTGTGTGTGGGAGGAGACAGGGAGGGTGTGTGTGTGTGGGAGGAGACAGGGAGGGTGTGTGTGTGTGGGAGGAGACAGGGAGGGTGTGTGTGTGTGGGAGGAGACAGGGAGGGTGTGTGTGGGAGGAGACAGGGAGGGTGTGTGTGTGGGAGGAGACAGGGAGGGTGTGTGTGTGGGAGGAGACAGGGAGGGTGTGTGTGTGTGGAGGAGAGGGAGGGTGTGTGTGTGGGAGGAGACAGGGAGGGTGTGTGTGTGGGAGGAGACAGTGAGTGTGTGTGTGTGGGCGGAGACAGGGAGTGTTGTGTGTGTGTGTGTGGGAGGAGACAGGGAGTGTGTGTGTGTGGGAGGAGACAGGGTGGGTGTGTGTGTGGGAGGAGACAGGGAGGGTGTGTGTGTGGGAGGAGACAGGGAGTGTGTGTGTGTGGGAGGAGACAGGGGAGTGTGTGTGTGTGGGAGGAGACAGGGAGGGTGTGTGTGTGGGAGGAGACAGGGAGTGTGTGTGTGTGGGAGGAGACAGGGAGGGTGTGTGTGGGAGGAGACAGGGAGGGTGTGTGTGTGTGGGAGTGAGACAGGGAGGGTGTGTGTGTGTGTGGGAGGAGACAGGGAGGGTGTGTGTGTGTGGGAGGAGACAGGGAGGTGTGTGTGTGTGTGGGAGGTTGGGACGGGAGGGTGTGTGTGGGAGGAGACAGGGAGGTGTGTGTGTGGGAGGAGACAGGGTGTGTGTGTGTGTGGGAGGAGACAGACAGGGTGTGGTGTGTGTGTGGGAGGAGACAGGGAGGGGTGTGTGTG
>NW_025559558.1:0-10000 GCF_020424385.1 Procambarus clarkii
AATTCGCGTCCCAGGCTCTGGCTTCAGCCTATCCTGGATAATGGCGCGCTTCACTGGCCGGTCACGTGTAGTCAGGAACCAGATTAAAAAGGTTCCTTATGTTACACCAGCACCAGTTGAAGATATTATCTGCAAGGTTATTCACGCCTCACAGTGGCGACTTTCATCTGAGGATGGATAACGTCTACCCTGATGGCTGGGCAATGGCGTCTCCTCGTGAGTACGATACGGGTAGGTCTGCCTCAGAGCTTCCCTCCACATGTACTGGCGTGCCTCCTCACCCACGCCGCGTCTCGCGTTCATTAGACAAATTATTGTCATGAATATTAGTATTTCTCGCATTTGTGCTTGAAATGTTGGAGACAGGACGGGTTTATTATTGAGAAGAGGGAAATATTATTATTTGCCATTTTAGTGATAGTAAATATATACGGGAGAGGAATTAATGTCTCTCCATGGCATTCACTTGTGACATTAATTTTTATTACTAGATAACTGCTATGACTCTAACGCTCTATTCGGCTTTTAGTTGGAGGTCAATTTATCTGTAATTAATTACCAGAGAGAACGCCTTAGTTATAGAGAATCAAATTCAATTCTCAGATACATTGGATATAATGTGTTTATTGCAATGAAATCTGACACAATACTGGCGTCGGGTGACGTGAGAATTCTAGCCTACTGCACAGATGAAATTATTAGTACATGAGAATTCTACGTGGTGTTAATTTTACTTACTACAATAATTAGTAGAGTTAGTAATAATTAATGAGAATACAACAGTGTTGTATTCGGTGTTGGAAATTTCCAACATAACTCCGGGGGGAGGATTCTAGGGTCGTAGTGTACTGTGGAGTACTGACCTATCCCGAAGTTGAGATTAATATTAGTACATTAGTAGGTTAATATGTTAATATGTTAGTACACACATAACAAACGTCCCGTATTTATCAAGGACTTACAAGAAATCAAGTCTTGCTATTTACATGTCAAATGAAACATTATATTTATAGCCTACACAATAATTAAAGAACTGCTCTTAGTTGAGAACTATAATAGGCTTGTAGTTTCCCTTAGTGGAAACATGTATTAAATATTGAAACATTAAATGATTAAGTTATCGGTAATCAGGAACTCTCTAAAGCTCACAATAAACTCAACAACTAGGGTCGCAGTGACATGTAATGGTGTATTACGTAGCTGCTGAATCGTAAGTAAACTCAGAATAAGTTCCTAAGAACTGATAACACTATTGTATGATTATACAGTAAAATATTATTAGTCACTTAAGATCAAGGAGACTATGACACTACAGTAAGGTCACTGTCTAGGGTCGCTGTGACTTGTAACTATTGAGTTACTAGACAATAACATCACGCAGCATCATGATCACCCCAAATTCAAATGAGGAAATTGAATTTAATGTGCACTGCCGTGCAGTAGTCATTCTGACTTATAAGCTAATTGAATGGTAGCTCATAGGCTTGACACTGTAAACTTGTTAATACGAAATCACCTTTACATGAAATTGAGTTTATTAAATCAGTCTCTATAAGTATAGTCAACTGTAATTAATGGTGAGTACAGATTAGGCTAGTAACCAGTTGACACTAACTAAAGTCCCTAAACTTACCTAAATAAATGGTTTGAATTTCTAACCTACCTAAGTAAGGGACTAAGCTAATTGTGAGCAAAAATGTACTCGAATTAATATTGTGAGCAGTATTGAGCTCATTAACAAGTCGAGCTATATTAAACTCGTGAACATGGTGAGCTACAGTGAGCTCGTTAGCAGTGCTAACAGGGTGAGTTACAGTGAAGTCATCAACAGTGTTGACAGGGTGAGCTACAGTGAGCTCGTTAGCAGTGCTAACAGGGTGAGTTACAGTGAACTCGTCAACAGTGTTGACAGGGTGAGCTACAGTGAGCTCGTTAGCAGTGTTAACAGGGTGAGTTCAGTGAACTCGAATTAACGAGGTGGAGTTTTTCATCATTCCATTATCATGGCGAGCAGTGCTCGTGGCATGGGGAACATTAAAGCGTTCGATTGTCATGGCGAGCAATATTAAGCTCGTACGCATGGGGAACAAGCACTCATATTATTACATTAATTCTAAGGTGAGCTATATTAAGCTCATGAAGCATGTTAATTAACAATGCTGATGTTTAACGATAATGCATTAAACATATTAGTTCTCTGTAAATTCGCTTACTTATTAGTAAGTTTGCAAGTTTGTTCGTGCTGCGCTCCTACACTAAATAAGCAGAAACGAAAGAAAACCACTCAAACAAATGGATGCAAGTATTTATCACTAACTCTTAGTGCAGAAAACATGGTATTAAGAAGGTTTTCTTGGCAAACCTTTAAGCGCAAGTATAGTGGACCAGTGGTCCTAGTGAATTTGTAATTACTGAAGTTGCTTGATGACTTCATAGAATTACTAAATTCAGGAAATGCCAGTGGCATTGAGTGCTAGATTCTCTAGCCTAACATTATTAATTACCTAGGGAGTACTAGATTCTCTAGCCCAACATTTCAATTTACCTAGGAAGACTGAGTGTGGTCAATTACTACTTGTCGAGAATAATTCTAGGTCTGCAGTGAATTTAATAGTTTGGTCGCTGTGACTTGTACTTGTTTGAGTACGGACCATTGGTTTTCACTGAGAGCTATGAAACATCTCGGCGAGTATCAATTGCACTACATTCAATCTGAGTTTATTACTCAGCTGTGTTTCTCCTTTTAGCTTGCTGCTGGAGAATTAATTTACTGCTGACTAATTTATTATTGTTGGCAGGTTTAGGCTTGTTCACATTCAGAACTTTACCAGTAAGTAAGTAGCCACCTGCAGATTGGAGCATATTCATTCCCAATCGTTTAACATGTCCAGTTATGAACTGGTAATAGTAGTCGGCTCCTACTAGTACATCTACATTGTTAAGGCGGTCAGACGTTAACTTGTTGTCAGCCAAATTAATTTCACGTTCCTGCAGGAAGTGGGCTGTGTACCCCAGACCCTTAATATTTAAGTCTAAAGGTATTTGATCTACAACAATGGCTTGGACAGCCTTGGCATGACTACCTAGTCGTACAAGCGGTTGAACTACTGAGTATTCATGGGTTCCTCGATTTATCATGAACCCTGACAAGTTTAATTTTACCTGTCCTATTGGTTGTAAATTAAGTGCCTCTGCTGCTCTTTGAGTAATGAAAGTTCTCTGGGAACCTTGGTCAAATAGTCCACGTATGGTGATCTTGGTTCCTCTGTTCTTCACTTGAAGTTGGGCAGTAGGCAAGGCAGCATCCACTTGAGATGCTTGTGAAGTTACGCTGTACACATCTCGCACCTTGCAGCACTGTACTGGTGTAGATTCTCTACGTCCTATTCTAGAATTGACATAATTAGTCTTAACTAATTTGCACAGTGCAGCATGATGCTTGCCCCTTCTACACCTATTGCAGGTGTTCAGTGGGGTGTCACAGCTGTTAACATTGTGTGGTTTGAGACACCTAGTACATTTGTGTAACTGTTTGAGTCGTCTGACTCTTGTGTCTCTATTAGGAAAATTAGTACATTTGTACAGAGAATGTTTTTGATTGCAAAACAAACACATTCCCCATCCTACAGCTCGTTTAGGAGTTACTGGTTTAGGTAAAACAGTATTTGCAGGTTGTGATGGTTTTGCTGTTTGCATTTGCTTGTTATTTATTCTCTTGTGAGTACTTGGTGTACTCTGGGGAACCATTAATAGGCTCTTGGGAGTGCTCTTTGGACTATTAGGTCTCTTAGGAGCACCTGTGGAATCATTGGGGGTGCTCTTTGGACTATTAGATGAATCAGTATTTGACTGATTGTTGTTACATTGATTATTAGCACCTTTGTTACCTAGTGACAGTGTCACTTTAGGAGTTTCAGGCAAGGAAACTGATGTAGGTACAGTTTTGGTGCATTCAGATTTAGCATTAATTGCTTGGTCTACTGTATGATTGTTCATATTGCGCAAACCTGTAAATATATCCTGCATTGACAGGGTATTACCATTCTGGCATACATATAATTTATTAAGTATGTCACCAGACAATTTTCTCTGGATGATAATTTTAGTCATCCACTCAGTAGTTGGGTGATCCACCTCTTTACTGAAAGAATTTATCAGTGACTCAAGCTGAAAACTAAAGGCTTGTAAAGAGTCAACTGATTGCTCTGGTGAAGATAAATTTAATAATTGGTGCACAAGGTTTATAATAGTCTTCTCATTGTTAGCACTTACTTTAGAAGGCTGTTGTGAGCAATTGTGACCATTACTTGTGTTGCTTAAGGCTTCTTGCTTAGCCTCAGCTTTGATTACAGCTTCGACTGCTGCTGCAGCATTAGCTTTATCATTTTCTGGTTCAGATTCACTGATTATTGCAGCTTCACTTGTTTCATCTGCAGCTTCACTTGTTTCTCTGGGTTCTGGTGATAAGCTAGTTAATTCAGTAGCCTTATGTATTGAACTTATAGAATCCAGGGAACATTGAGAAGAGTGGTCTGAAATTTGATCAGACTCTGTGAACAAATCATCACATGAAGCTGTATTAGATGAGAGGTTAGAAAATGAAGGTTGAACTTCAGTTGTGGATCCTGTGTAGTGATCAGTATTGATTAGAGGATTCTCCTCACCTTGAAGTAGCTCATGTATTTCATCTGAGCTGAGTGCTTGCTCGGTTGTAGTTTTTCTACAAAAATGTTCTATCCAATCAGGATCATTTTGTTTCCCAAGCACTCTTTTATAGTGATCTAACTTGTCTTGAATGGTATCTTCATATTCATCAAGATCATATTCGATCTGACTTAATTCGTCTGGGTCAGTATTACTGACCTGGAGTAAGTTCCTATGAGACTCGATTACAGTCTTTATATAGTCATATTTTTGGATGGCGTTCCTTATGTAACATGCTAGTCTGTAACGTCACCTGGGTCAGTTTCTACACAGAGATGACATTTCATAAGCAGTTTTTCTAAGGGACGTTGAAGAGCTGTCAAGAATCTTGCATTCCTTTCTAGAGGATTCATTCTTGCGGTAAATTGAGCCTGATAGGGCTTATGTAGCTAGTGGTATAGCTATATTGTCTGCTCCTTGATGTAGAGCAGGTATAAGTATTGACAGCCTGGTATTTCTTGAGGCTGGTTGTAATTTACCTCATTTAGAGGTTAGATACCTACCTAATAATAAGCAACTAAGATTTGAGTGGTACCTTGGTCTCACTACAGGTGTTCCTCAGCTTAGCTCTTCTAAATCAGCCTCGGATGGGTAGTGGACTTACAGTAACACTCAAAGACATACATAGAAATATGCAATAAAATAATTACACAATAAATGGTTAATCCCACCCTTGATAGGGTCAGCACAAAAGAATAATATATGCGTCACTAACTAGCTCAAGCCTAGTCGTGAGAATTTCTATTTAAGAAACTACAACTATATTTAGTCTGTGCTTGTGCCAAATTCAACACAATCACAGCCTAAATTGCTACCTAATAAAGGTTGACAAAGATTATATTATGGTGCAGTAATGTGCAAATAATTGTGCTGTGTTTTTGGGTTTTTGTATTTTATATAATATACACTTGTGTAATTATGTTTATAAGAAATTAAATGAACACAAAGGAATTAATTGTGTTTGGCAAGTATTCTACTGCCGTAAATATTATCTAACTCCTGAATGTACTCCTAATTGTGGAATAAAATATTATCAGGGTTAGTAATGATTAACTAGTATGAGATCAGTAATTTATATTAGTATACTGGATCCCTAAATGTTAATGATCCACTGACTTGAGTGAATCAGTAATTATAACATGGATTCAGGCTATAATGGATAGTCTGCTGACAGCCATACATTGAAACATTGGTATAGCCTAAATCTGCTTGAATCTAATTATTTAAATATTAATGTAGTAAATTAATTACGAAGGACCACCCGCTTTTATAGTAAAGAGGGAAACTGAGAATTTCTGATCATTAGATAATTCCTAGATGAACCAGTAACTATGGATAAAATACTAGAGAATATGATCATATAAATAATTAATGGGCTGTATAATTAAATGAATCAAACCCTCAAACACCCACATTGGGGGGTTATTACTGGAAGTAAGTACGTCCAGGAACTAGTGTGGTTCGTTCACTAATCCAAATTATAATAATCTAATCCTATGAATTATAGTGAAACTAATGCCATTACCATGAATGGGAACATAGATTATGAATATAATAATGATAATCACAATAAACACATGTTAATCCAAAGGAATTCTGCATGTAAGTAATCTCAGAAATTTCATGAATAAATACAAAGGAATCTTAGCTTAATGATGATTCCTTTGTGTAAGCCACGACGCTTCCTCTAATTCCCTGGGCTCGGCTGGCTGACGAATGGGATGGATTAACATGGGAGAAGGCGGCAGGGAGAATTCTTCTCACGTGCTGCAAAACAAATATTTACAGTAGCAACTAATTAAACTACTGAATCTCTATGTTCATGAAATTAAGAGTTACAGGTGATAATAGGTAATAACCTGTGGTTTGTTGTTGGCATACGTCGTCACGGTCAATCACCCAGCTACTACACTACACTTTACCAGATGCATCAAATAAAGAGAAGATACTTAGCTAATAAGGGCACTGTATAAGTTTTAAGATTGCCGAAATTCGCGTCCCAGGCTCTGGCTTCAGCCTATCCTGGATAATGGCGCGCTTCACTGGCCGGTCACGTGTAGTCAGGAACCAGATTAAAAAGGTTCCTTGTGTTACACCAGCACCAGTTGAAGATATTATCTGCAAGGTTATTCACACCTCACAGTGGCGACTTTCATCTGAGGATGGATAACGTCTACCCTGATGGTTGGGCAATGGCGTCTCCTCGTGAGTACGATACGGGTAGGTCTGCCTCAGAGCTTCCCTCCACGTGTACTGTCGTGCCTCCTCACCCACGCCGCGTCTCGCGTTCATTAGACAAATTATTGTCATGAATATTAGTATTTCTCGCATTTGTGCTTGAAATGTTGGAGACAGGACGGGTTTATTATTGAGAAGAGGGAAATATTATTATTTGCCATTTTAGTGATAGTAAACATATACGAAAGAGGAATTAATGTCTCTCCATGGCATTCACTTGTGACGTTAATTTTTATTACTAGATAACTGCTATGACTCTAACGCTCTATTTGGCTTTTAGTTGGAGGTCAATTTATCTGTAATTAATTACCACAGAGAACGCCTTAGTTATAGAGAATCAAATTCAATTCTCAGATACATTGGATATAATGTGTTTATTGCAATGAAATCTGACGCAATACTGGCGTCGGGTGACGTGAGAATTCTAGCCTACTGCACAGATGAAATTATTAGTACATGAGAATTCTACGTGGTGTTAATTTTACTTACTACAATAATTAGTAGAGTTAGTAATAATTAATGAGAATACAACAGTGTTGTATTCGGTGATGGAAATTTCCAACAGTGGTGGCACATCAAGCAGCACGGGTGAACTCATGTGAGATGATGGAGGTGTAGCTGGTGGTGGTGATGGTAGTGGTGGTGATGGTGGTGGTGGTGGCACTTCAAGCAACACGTGTGTACTCATGTGAGATGATGGTGGTGGGGCTGGTGGTGGTGGTGGTGGTGGCACCTCAAGCAGCACGTGTGTACTCATGTAAGATGTTGGTGGTGTTGCTGGTGGTGGTGGTGGCACCTCAAGAAGCACGGGTGTATTCATGTAAGATGTTGGTGGTGTTGCTGGTGGTGGTAGTGGCACCTCAAGAAGCACGGGTGTACTCATGTGGCATGATGGTAGTGTAGCTGGTGGTGGTGGTGGTGGTGGTGGTAGTGGTGGTGGTGGTGGAGTTGGTGGTGGCCCCTCAAGCAGCACGAGTGTACTCATGTGGGATGATGGTAGTGTAGCTGGTGGTGGTAGTGGTGGTGGTGGTGGTGGTGGTGGTGGTGTAGCTGGTGGTGGTGGTGGTGGTGGCACCTCAAGCAGCACGGGTCAACTCATGTGAGATGATGGAGGTGTAGCTGGTGGTGGTGATGGTGGTGGTGGTGGCACCTCAAGCAACACGTGTGTACTCATGTGGGATGATGCTGGTGTAGCTGGTGATGGTGGTCGTGGTGGTGGCACCTCAAGCAGCACGGATGTACTCATGTGGGATGATGGTGGTGGCTCCTCAAGCAGCAAGGGTGTACTCATGTGGGATGATGATGGTGGTGGTGGCACCTTAAGCAGCACGGGTGTACTCATGTGGTATGATAGTGGTGGAGCTGGTGGTGGTGGTGCTGGTGGTGGTGGTGGCACCTCAAGCAGCATGGGTGTACTCATGTGGGATGATGGTGGTGTAGCTTGTGGTGGTGGTGGTGGTGGTGGCGGTGGCTCTTCAAGCAGCATGGGTGTACTCATGTGGGATGATGGTGGTGTAGCTGGTGGTGGGGGAGGTGGTAATGGTGGTAGTGGTGCTGGCACCTCAAGCAGCACGGATGTACTCATGTGAGATGATGGTGGTGTAGCTGGTGGTCGTGGTGATGGTGGCACCTCAAGAAGCACGGGTGTACTCATGTGGGATGATGGTAGTCTAGCTAATGGTTGTGGTGGTAGTGGTGGTGGTGGTGGTGGAGTTGGTGGTGGCCCCTCAAGCAGCACGAATGTACTCATGTGGGATGATGCTGGTGTAGCTGGTGGTGGTGGTGGTGGTTGTGGTGGCACATCAAGCAGCACGGGTGAACTCATGTGAGATGATGGAGGTGTAGCTGGTGGTGGTGATGGTAGTGGTGGTGTGGTGGTGGTGGTGGTGGCACTTCAAGCAACACGTGTGTACTCATGTGAGATGATGGTGGTGGGGCTGGTGGTGGTGGTGGTAGTGGCACCTCAAGCAGCACGGGTGTACTCATGTGGGATGATGATGGTGGTGGTGGTAATGGTTGCACCTCAAGCAGCACGGGTGTACTCATGTGGGATGATGGTAGTGTAGCTGGTGGTGGTGGTGGTGGTGGTAATGGTGGTACCTCAAGCAGCACGGGTGTACTCATGTGTGATGATAGTGGTGTAGCTGGTGGTGGTGGTGGTGGTGGTGGTGGTGGTACCTCAAGCAGCACGGGTGTACTCATGTGGGATGATGGTGGTGTAGCTGGTGGTGGTGGTGGTGGAACCTCAGGCAGAACGGGTGTACTCATGTGGGATGATGGTGGTGTAGCTGCTGATGGTGGTGGTGGTGGTGGCATGTCAGGCAGCACGGGTGTACTCATGTGGGATGATGGTGGTGTAGCTGCTGGTCGTTGTGGTGGTGGTGGAAGTTTTGGTGGCACCTCAAGTAGCACGGGTGTACTCATGTGAGATGATGGTAGTATAGCTGGTGGTGGTGATGGTAGTGGTGGTGGTTGTAGTGGCACCTCAAGCAGCACGGGTGTACTTGTGTGGGATGATGCTGGTGTAGCTGGTGATGGTGGTCGTGGTGGTGGCACCTCAAGCAGCACGGATGTACTCATGTGGGATAATGGTGGTGGGTCCTCAAGCAGCAAGGGTGTACGCATGTGGGATGATGGTGGTTGTGGTGGCACCTTAAGCAGCACGGGTGTACTCATTCGGTATGATGGTGGTGGAGCTGGTGGTGGTGGTGGTGGTGGTGGATCCTCAAGCAGCACGGGTGTACTAATGTGGGATGATGGTGGTGTAGCTGGTGGTGGTGGTGGTGTTTGTCGTGGTAGTACCTCTAGTAGCACGGGTGTACTCGTGTGGGATGATGGTGGTGTTGCTGGTGGTGGTGGTGGTGGTGGTGGTGGTGGTGGTGGCACTTCAAGCAGCAATGGTGTACTCATGTGGGATGATGGTGGTTTAACTGGTGGTTGTGGTGGTGGTGGCATCTCAAGGAGCACGGGTGTACTCATGTGGGATGATGGTAGTGTAGCTGGTGGTGGTGGTGGTGGTGGTGGAGTTGTTGGTGGCCCCTCAAGCAGCACGAGTGTA
>NW_025559558.1:20000-22118 GCF_020424385.1 Procambarus clarkii
GTGTACTCATGTGGGATGATGGTGGTGTAGCTGGTGGTGGTGGTGGTGGTGGTGGCACCTCAAGCAGCACGGGTGTACTCATGTGGGATGATGGTGGTGTAGGTGGTGGTGGTGGTGGTGGTGGTGGTGGTGGCACCTCAAGCAGCACGGGTGTACTCATGTGGGATGATGGTGGTGTAGCTGGTGGTGGTGGTGGTGGTGGTGGTGGTGGTGGTGGTGGCACCTCAAGCAGCACGGGTGTACTCATGTGGGATGATGGTGGTGTGTAGCTGGTGGTGGTGGGTGGTGGTGGTGGCACCTCAAGCAGCACGGGTGTACTCATGTGGGATGATGGTGGTGTAGCTGGTGGTGGTGGTGGTGGTGGTGGTGGTGGTGGTGGCACCTCAAGCAGCACGGGTGTACTCATGTGGGATGATGGGGTGTAGTGGGTGGTGGTGGTAGTGTGGTGGCACCTCAAGCAGCACGGGTGTACTCATGTGGGATGATGGTGGTGTAGGTGGTGGTGGTGGCACCTCAAGCAGCACGGGTGTACTCATGTGAGATGTGGGTGGTGGTGGTGGTGGTGGTGGTGGTGGCACCTCAAGCAGCACGGGTGTACTCATGTGGGATGATGGTGGTGTAGCTGGTGGTGGTGGTGGTGGTGGTGGCACCTCAAGCAGCACGGGTGTACTCATGTGGGATGATGGTGGTGTAGCTGGTGGTGGTGGTGGTGGTGGTGGTGGTGGCACCTCAAGCAGCACGGGTGTACTCATGTGGGATGAGGTGGTGGTGGTGTGGGATGATGGTGGTGGTGGTGGTGGTGGTGGTGGTGGTGGCACCTCAAGCAGCACGGGTGTACTCATGTGGGATGATGGTGGTGTAGCTGGTGGTGGTGGTGGTGGTGGTGGTGGTGGTGGTGGCACCTCAAGCAGCACGGGTGTACTCATGTGGGATGATGGTGGTGTAGCTGGTGGTGGTGGTGGTGGTGGTGGTGGTGGTGGCACCTCAAGCAGCACGGGTGTACTCATGTGGGATGATGGTGGTGTAGCTGGTGGTGGTGATGGTGGGTGGTGTTGGTAGCACCTCAAGCAGCACGGGTGTACTCATGTGGGATGATGGTGGTGTAGCTGGTGGTGGTGATGGTGGTGGTGGTGGTGGTGGCACCTCAAGCAGCACGGGTGTACTCATGTGGGATGATGGAGGTGTAGCTGGTGGTGGTGGTGGTGGTGGTGGTGGTGGCACCTCAAGCAGCACGGGTGTACTCATGTGGGATGATGGTGGTGTAGCTGGTGGTGGTGGTGGTGGTGGTGGTGGTGGTGGTGGCACCTCAAGCAGCACGGGTGTACTCATGTGGGATGATGGTGGTGTGGTGGTGGTGGTGGTGGTGGTGGTGTGGTGGCACCTCAAGCAGCACGGGTGTACTCATGTGAGATGATGGTGGTGTAGCTGGTGGTGGTGGTGGTGGTGGCACCTCAAGCAGCACGGGTGTACTCATGTGGGATGATGGTGGTGTATGGTGGTGGTGGTGGTGGTGGTGGTGGCAGCACGGGTGTACTCATGTGGATGGTGGTACCTCAAGCAGCACGGGTGTACTCATGTGGGATGATGGTGGTGTAGCTGGTGGTGGTGATTGGTGGTGGTGGTGGTGGTGGCACCTCAAGCAGCACGGGTGTACTCATGTGGGATGATGGTGGTGTAGCTGGTGGTGTACTCATGTGGGATGATGTGTGTGGTGGTGGTGTGTGGTGGCACCTCAAGCAGCACGGGTGTACTCATGTGAGATGATGGTGGTGTGCTGGTGGTGGTGGTGGTGGTGGTGGCACCTCAAGCAGCACGGGTGTACTCATGTGGGATGATGATGGTGGTGTAGCTGGTGGTGGTGGTGGTGGACTTTCATCTGAGGATGGATAACGTCTACCCTGATGGCTGGGCAATGGCGTCTCTCGTGAGTACGATACGGGTAGGTCTGCCTCAGAGCTTCCCTCCACATGTACTGGCGTGCCTCCTCACCCACGCCGCGTCTCGCGTTCATTAGACAAATTATTGTCATGAATATTAGTATTTCTCGCATTTGTGCTTGAAATGTTGGAGACAGGACGGGTTTATTATTGAGAAAGAGGGAAAATATTATTATTTGCC